>SMLS01073237.1:0-71918 GCA_004785975.1 Popillia japonica | reverse complement strand
CGACGAACGGACTTGTGCTTTTCCCATCTCTTTTAGGATTTATATGTTATCTAAAGCCAAAACTTATATAAATATACCTACATATAATATAGAATAAATCTAAAATAGCCTGAGACAGTTGCCAATAGGGAAAACGAACTAGCAAGATTTGGATTTAGCTATTTCATGAATTGCACTTGGTAGAAAGTTAAAAGAATCATCCACCACTGGCGCATTTGGAAAAACTTTTAAAATGTTGTATTTCAAGAATGAAACGCTGGCGAATGTTATCGTTTCTCTTTGTAATTTTACGACCTCACAAACATAGACTAGGTCTCAACGCACTGATAGAAACTCAAGTGTTGACTTCAATAGCCTTCCTATTTGTGATAGGCTACGCAGTCTTTTTGCTGATTACGTAGTATTATGTGCCATTTTTTAATTCTACAAACAATTATCTAATAGTAATGAATATAGTAATTTTGCTCATTGATTAATACTTAAAAACTTATATAAAGCTATTCATTACTAACCTGATTAAGTTTACCATAACTTCAAAAAGAGAACTAGATAAAAGCATTCTAAACGGTTTCAACACATTTAATATAATTACCACTTACTTTTGGAATATAACACTGTCGAAGGTGTTCATAATTGTTGTTAATTATCGCTGAATCCAACTTGTGTGCAGTTATTCCAAGATGTGCTCAAGTATTTGCTAATTTTTTAGGTACTTTTTTTGTGGAAAAGTTTCCGTCAACCTACGTATATGTATTATTTTAAATATTCCACTCTATAAATAAATCCAAGGGCAATCAATTAACAGTAGGTATTAAAAAAATTCCAAAATCTTGTGCACACATTGTCAATAAAATCTAGGAATTTGATCACCAAACCATGTGATAATAAACAAATCTGCTAGATGATGCTATAATCTTTATTTAGATTTTATGAGTGTAGGTAACATTAATCGCGGTTGTTGGCATGACTGCTTTTACAGATTTAGAGGGCTATGATCGTACTACATGAACCACAATTGCAGTGGTTCTTTTTGATTGATTTACGATTAACAACCGCATTAAACCGTCGTAATTTTACTTTGTTTAAATAATTCTTAACGTTTTAACACTTTAATTTGCGGTATTTATTTTATTGCTAATTTCTATAGGGCGAATTTAATGCTACTCTTGAAGTTTTATGTAAGAATCCAATAAATAAGTATCCAGAAATAAAAGTCAGGTACGGTTGTCTAATGAAGTTGTATAAATAAATTAATTTTGACTAAATTAAATCAGTTTTGTGAAGATATTTTAGAAAATCTTGCTCGGGTAGTGTTACTTCATCAAATAATATCTAGAAGTGCAGAATTGTAGCAGCAAATCTTTTTTTCAAGTGCCTTTATATGAGGGTGTTTTAAAAACATTTGCGAATATATTAAACAAGACTCTACCTACATACACGGCGTTTGCTTCATTAACTAACAGAAATTCGAAAGAGGCCGTTATTCGTACAGTTGCATATGTAAATATGTAAGATTTTTTGATTTGTTAATAATTTTTCAAAGATACGACATATAACTTCCACGATAGCAAGACTAGATACTGTTAATACATACATTGTAATCTTACAAAAACAGGTCTGCATAGTCCATATACATCTGATTATATGTACATTGTTAGATAAAAACACATTCCTCGCATATATTGACAATACAAAGCGAAGAGTATTATTAATTTTATTTCTAATCTGCTAGCACACCTTATTTAATTTCACAATAACATTCATGGAGTGTTGCTTCCATAATAAACTATTATCAAGTTACACTTGAAAAATTAATATTATGTGCTTATATAGGTAACGAAATATTTTAATTGGGATGCGTGAGCATTACCAAACTAGGCAAACAGAGATAAAATCAGCAGTTATCACACTTTTGTAAATGATAAGTATAACTTGAAGACTGTAGCAGGTAGAATAGTGCTCTCCGAAAGTTTTTTGTAGAAAATTTCATGCTCTACAGTAAAGCTTTACAATTTTTTTGATAGCTTGCGCCGTTTACTTTTTTTTGCAGACGCAACCTTAACTATCAGAGAATTTATAACGTCTTCTTTGTATAGCATAAAATTTTCTACGAAAAAATTCCGGAAAACACTATTCTATCTGTTATGGTTCTTAAATTATACAATTTACAAAGATGTTATCTTCTCTAAGACCCCAAATAAAATATATCGTTCTCTGTGCATATGTATGTACAACATACAATATTTTGATTATTCAGGATATTTTCAAAGTAGAACAATTTCGTGATTAAATTCAATAGAATCATAACCGGATTTAATTAGAGTGCGAATATAATTTATTACAACAGAAAAAATATTTCTGCTTTATGACATATAAATAAGTGTTTAATATTTAATTCCTTTAATTAATTAATTAATATTTTTCCACTAAAGAAGTATTATTAAAAACGTTTATTTAGGTTATGGAATAAATTTATTTTTAATTCAATCATATTTTATTTAAAACATTACTACAGAAGCAAAAACTTGTTTAAAACTATATTTGGCTTTTTCTGCAATCATACAGGATTCTTGCGTTACTGCACAGATATGTCATCCACCTATGTGAAATGAGAAAAATTCATGGGGTACTCCAGCTGTATGACTTCACTGATACAAAATAATCCAGCAGAGTGTTAACCACGATCTACTGCACCACGACTTCATTTATAAAATAGTGAATAGATTAAATCCTCCAATGTCTCTATATTCATTTTGATTGTCCGTAAATATATTATTCTTTTTTCTCTTCTTAGAAGACAAAGAATCCTAGTAATGAATTTGAAAGTAACATTTTGCTTTGCATAAAACAGCATGTACCTACTCTTGCTCTTTACCTATTTTCTCCCACAGTCTTCAGCATATGCTGTAAACATGTGAGTAAATTTAAATAAAATCGCATGTATGTATACATACCTTACATAAAAAACTGAAAACACGATATTACATAACTTTTCATCCAGTATACTGAAGAATAAATACCAAAAGCTCCATGAATCATATTTCAATCTATCCGGCTTGCTAATCTTGTGGGTTTCATTGCGTGTATCTGCTCAGTATTGATTTGTTTCTTATGTGAGAAGACACGAGGAAGGGACTGCAGTGCTTGTTTCATTGCGATCAATTTTAACTAACACTATGTTGATTGTCTAATTATTGTCGCTCCACTAGCACGAACTAATTTTTCTTGTATCTGTGGTAATCTAGTGGAAATATAACCAGTGCGGTACTGCCTTCGTTTATTTGCTCTTCTTCAATAGGCGATTGGAATAAGGCCATGACCTACGCACACAGTCTCTTATATTTGTATAGAAAAACTTTGGCAGTAGTCTCAACGTAGTAAAACACTTTTCATTTTAGAGCTACAATGGTTTTGAGGGATTCTCGAAATAATATTGTTGATGATTGATGATAATGTAACTACGTATCCAAATTTCTCTATTGTAATATATCTTGTTGCTTAAAATACTGATCTTCTACCAACTTTACCAAGATTCTTAGAAGATATAAGGGCGTTACATGATATTGTGTACTAACAATGATGAAAGTAATAACGTCGACTGTTCACAGAAGCAGAATTGAATAATTTTGCCAGAGACTATTTCAGGTTCTTCCAAAAAGCAAAAAGTCGCTTTCATATATTAGGTATATCCTGACAGATACCTTTCTACCATATGATATGACAAACAAAAATATTTGAAAACAACTAAGAATAGTTTGTTAGAATGTTTGGTCGGTAGGTTGTTTGTTAGGTATGATGTTATTCTGTTAGTTTCAACGATTTGTAAACAGAAACAAAACCTATTAGCACGAAATTGATTCCATTATTTCCCTAAATACGGAAATAGATACTAAAACAGAAAACCATTATAATAATCGTGTTAGTTATTTATAGCGATCACATGCAGCAGCCACAAATAAACATTCAACGGCCGTCTAATTCAATTCGACTAAAGGGTATAATAAAAGCGGACAATACGTGCCAGCACTTAAAAAAATGAAGCAATATTAAGCTGAATCACCGATTAGGAACAAACAATTCGCGTGCTACACCAGGAACGCTTAGTATATAATACATTATATGTATGTATATATCACATTGTTGGGATAATCGTTATCAGACTATTTGCGAGAGCGACAATTCCTCCTGGTGCGTGAAGCATCGTTATAAATTAAAAGGGATATTAGTGAAGATATGTAGATCGGGAACTGTCTTGACATTGGCTAAATTGAAAGTGGTCAGGGTCCATCCATAGGTTGAAGGACGGGCTCGAAATTTTAACACAATTTGAAAACAGTGAATTAATTTTGTTTCAGTTGATGTTAATGAATGCTATAAGCTAATGTATTTTCTATTTTGATGCTAGTATGAAGACCTCTTATATACATTATTACTTATTCCTCTTTCTCTATTTAACGCTAATTCTTTAACGTAGTCATTCCGTTTGCTTTAGCGCAATTGTTCCATTATTAAGTGCATTCTTTTTAATCGCCGCTAAAATTGTGCTTAATACCATATAATGATATCAGTGGATTGTACTTCAACTAATTGTAAGAACACAAAGTCCTTTAGTCCTTTTGTCGCTGAAGTTATAACCTTTAAACTATTTTTACGGTCTGGAATCGTGGAGATACTGCAGGAAACGGCAAAAAATCGTGGCCGCATATCAGTTGTCCATCTTCAAGATTCTGTGGGGTAGTACATACATATGTATGTATATGAGGCTGGAGTTTGTCAGGCACTAACACTGGTAGGTTTTCCGACAGAGCGGATTTTTTACGTGTACTACTGAACAGCGCCCTAGCCAACATGAGTTGAAAAATTTAAATCGTAAGGAATTTGAAGGTGTTACGACCGCAATGCCAGCCAGTATAAAAGAGACATTTGTGTCGTTCGTCTAAAGTATAAAGAGTTCTGGATCTAGGACCAAATGCTGTAGGACTGCATTATAGGTGCGTCTTCGATTGGGAAACACACTATTTAACTTAACAGAGAATGTTGTACCAGTCAGATACGACAGTATTAATGTGATCCTGTTTAAATAATTTAAATAGGATCTTATTGTACGTATATGAAATTTTTCCCAATACTATGCGATTACTGACGTTTGAGGAACTAAGAAACGTTTACTATGGAATCCTTATTTAATTGCAAACAAAATAATTTACTGTAGAGAAAATTTTGCGGCGAAGTAACACTGAACAACAATTTTTTTTTTTTATTTTTATTTATGAATTATATAGAAACTTATTTTGTTTTATATTCCTAATAATTATTATAATTGAAATTATAAAATTCATATTGATCATACAATACTAACACTAACTGAAGATATGCTATTCTGAGACGTATTTAGAAAGTCTTTCTTTTCACTTTTATTTTATATTGGAATGAAGAACACTCCGAAATTAAAGTCCAACAGTAGTCAGCAAGCATCTCGCTATTTTACTTGCCCTGATAGCGTTTTTCAATAGTGGAAATATCCTGAAAGAAGCGAAAGAAGTTCAGGTGCAAACGCAAGAAATGTATTTTAAGACTCATATTCATTAGCCTAATGCATGGTAACTTCTACGAAGTTAACTAACAATTTCCTCGTAATCTTCAGATTTTTTATTTCCTAAGAAATTCTTTGTCACACTTTTAAATGCATTCTAAGCAGTCCGTTCTAAATCGCTCAAGAGGACGTCAAATTCTCGATCCTGTTGTAACAGTTTAATCTGGGGTCCTATAAAAATCCCCTCTTTAAGTTTTGCCTCAGATATATTAGGCAATTTGTGTTTAAGGTATCGAAATCCTGGTCCCTCTTTGTCCAATGCTTTGATGAAATTCTTCATCAGACCTAATTTTATGTGTAGAGGCGGTAAAAGTATTTTATGAGGCTCTACCAGCGAATTATGGACTACGTTCTTTTCTCGAGGAGTACATTGTATTCTGGTTGGCCATTGCTTAACAGTATATTGCAAATTTCTCGCTAGACTATCCCATTCACAAAGGAAATAGCAATACTTTGTGAATCCAAGTTGTAGACCAAGTAGAATTGCTACTACTTTGAGATCAGCACTGATACACCATTTATAGGTTTTGTAATTGATTTTATCAAGGAGACGTGTCATATTATCATATGTTTCCTTCATGTGCACGGCATGACCAACAGGAATGGAGGGGTAGATGTTTCTTATATGTAGAAGGACAGCTATCAAACTCAATTTAGAAGCATCTATAAAAAGACGCCATTCTTCCGGTTGGTGTTTGTAATCTAATTCTCGCATTAAATCGTCAACATTATTGTAAAATGAAAGACCTTCTTCAGTTGAAAAATACTCGACAGTTCTGTCTGGCGATCTCGATATACAGAAATACGCGTACCCGGAGCTAACAACTTCCATCCTCGCAGTCTTGATCCTAATATTTCTGTCTGAGTTTTTGATAAATTGAGATCTTGAACTAGGTCATGTAATTCCAATTGATTTAGTAAATGAGGCGTATCCTCTACAGATAGCAAATATTCTTCATCTGTGTCCGACAACTCTGAAATGTATTCTTCTATCTCAGTTTCAACATGTTCTTGGTTAGAAACATCCATAGGACTTGGTACTGGCAAAGCTTCCGAATGAGGAACTGGACGAGTGGCAGAACGTAACTTAGGATAGGTAATTATATCTTAGGTCTTTGTACACCAAAAGCAGCAGTCTGTCAAATGATTGTTTTGTTCTCGCCAAATCATAGACCCACCAAATGGCATAGTTATGTTGTTACATTTTCCCCAGCTCCTCAAAGTAGCAGCACATCGTGCACAGACATTGTGAGGGGTCCACAACTTGTTTTGATTTGTAATTTTTAATTTAAAATAAAAGTTATACGATTATTCTATCCATACATTGAGTCAATTTGAGTCGAATAACGTGTCTGTAGGGTCTTATATAAAATAACATATGCACAGACCTATTAATTTCTTGATTTGATTGATTCTACAGAAGAGAGGGAGTGGTTTAACGACTATGACGTACAAATGAAGCCCAAACATATTAAATCCTGTTCAGGCATGCCCGTTAGTTTTTTTAACTTACTAATAAAAAATATCTTTAGACATATACTACATTTAATACATACATATACATATGTATGTATAAAAAACATATCTCAGAAACCTGACGTGATAGCCAATTTTTGAAAATATTTTCAGAATTACAATGAAAAAGTCCGTAACGTACACCTATCAGAGTGTAAGAAAAAAAAAAGCCTGTTGACCAGTGTAATTTACCAATTTTGATCTTTTCTAATTTGCTCTTGTTTACATCTTATATTTCTGCCACATACCTACTACTTGTAAACTGTATTTATATTTACCATATAGAGCATGTATGGTACGAAAGATTTAGTACCTGGGACTAGAACTGTGGCTTATTGAAGAATCTTCTCGAAAATATTCTTCAATACCACAATAACACTGACACTAGCACTAACACTACAAGTACCTACATACTACATACGTAAGTGTAGTTATAGATACTGCTGAAGATGGAAACGAAGATGCTAAAACACATATTGAGTGCTCATCGTGAGTGTTAGTGGAGAGCATTTTCGGAAGATTTATTGATGGAATCTATACTATATCAAGCAAAAGGAAAATAATACAGTGCAAGGCCTCATTGTCAGAGCATTTAACTCATTGTCAGTGGTTTTGAAAGTGTAAATTGAAACATTACGCCTGCATTTATCCTTATTATAACATTAGCACAGAGTTGTATATTCCTTAATGAAATATTTTTCCGGTTTCAAAAGTTGCTTAGAAAGAGCTGAAAATAGTTTCGTTATTTAAGAAAAAAGGACGTTTCGTCCACTGAGCGTAACTATTTTAACAATCATTATGTGTTTTAGTTTAATTAATTTTAATTTAGTTTAAATTATTTATTGATACTTAACCACTTATTATTATATAGACTATGCACATAATGAATTATTTAATACCAAAGGAATGTTGCATGTGTACAATAATTTTAAATACATATCATGAAAAACCCTACCCGTATAGGGATATTAATTAATTTTTGAAAGATCTTTTTATTGCATGGATGTTAAATGTTTGTATTATCGTAAATAATGGATTACGTCAAATTTCTGTGGCAAACGATAAGCGAGCATATTGATCAATAATAGATTAGCAACCATTGATAACACTTGACTTTAATAGAGTTAGAGCCAGATATCTATATCTTACACAGTTTAGTTTGAATTAAAATATTAAAGACTTGATAGTACTTGATGGTAAGACTATATTAAACCTGCGTAAGTTGATTGTTATTCGTTTAATTACTACTTGTTCAGCAAGAATGTATTGGCGTAAGATACTCTCGTATCGAGGCCCCCTTTCGATATTTTTGCGTCAACAAATGTAATGTTTAGATCTCTGTATCTATAGTTTAGGCTTTGCCGGTTTAAAAGCGTAAATTTTAAATAAAATACTACTTTTAGGTACATTAGTTATTAAAAGAAATAAATAATAGGAATTTATGTATTTTATTTAATTTAGCGGTTAATTTATAAATTTAGTAATTTTTCTCGGTTTTTGAACAGTTTCCAAGTTCATTCTTTGAGTTTTGAGACTAGTTGACTCTAAATTATTTTTCGTTAATAACTTGTCTTCAATATTGGTATCCAACAGAGAGACTAACAAGATGAATCTATGTTATAAAAAATCTTTGTTTAAGCATTAAAACAGATAAACGCCAGCTTCTAATTAGAGTCAGTTGAATTGTTTTGCAAAGCACCAATTAATTCATTTGTCTACTAGAGTACGAGTAATATCTATCAAAAGTTAATGCTTTTTACGTCTTTTCTCCTAGATTTATAATACTTTAGATCGACGGAATGGAGACGCCAATAAGTTTTGTTTTATATACGCATCTTTGCCAAATATACAACGAGTGATTGATGCTTCGGGCTACCTACGTTTCAGTTAAAGATTACACGAACGTACATATCTAGAAATGCAATTTTAAAATGTTTGTTTGCAGAGCTCCCTTCAGATATTTTACAAACGTAATATTTCTAGTTTATTCTTGCAATAGCAACAACTACGTATTGCTGTTTTCATTTCGTAAAATAAACATCTAGGCAAAATAAATCTTTCCTAGAAAATAGATTTACATAGATGGAGTATCGTGAGGAGATGGTTTTATGTGCTCGTACAAGCATGTATGTATATTTTATCTTGTATGAAATTTTAGAGTTTCATTATTAATGTCTACATTGCCTCGTTGCGTAACTATATTTAGTATCTGTCGCTCAGAATCGTTAGTGCTGGCAAAGGTTAGTTATATTTAGTAAATCTATTCGGAAACTTATTTTATGAAGTCTATGATTTACACAGTATTGAAATTTAGCTTTCAACTCTACTGTAAGTATTTCAATGTTTCTACAGGTTATATTATTTAAAGTGTGGTTACTAAAATTGTTATTTTCTGCTGCAGCTTTTTTGGTTGTTTACAGTACTACTATATAAAACCATAGCAACTGCAAAACTATACTATGCATTCATTACAAAATTCAGATCTAACACAAAAAAGTGTATACATTACTTCTAACTAAAAACAACATATTACCGATGACATTTGTTCTCAATCCTTTGTAATGTGTGCCCACATATTTTTTGTATACATGCAACTTTCTTGCTAGTTAGGAATGCCCTCGTCGCATAAGCAGACTTCTTTTAACACTGTAAAACTGTGAGAATAAATCATATCCATGCCCTACACGATGAATATACATACTTCCTTTTCATCACTTGCTAAGTTTAGTTTACAGGGTTCTTTCACCCTCAATGAAACAAACATTACACAAGGTTTGCATGACTTCGCGTAATATATGTCCGTACATTAATGCATGAAGATCGACTGTCGTACACTTCTGCGTAGATGCGTAGAATGGAAGGTGATACGAGATTCTGGCCGCATCAGTAATCAAAAGTTCAATTTACACACAAGAATTAATAATAAACAGACAATAATATACAAGATATTTTCTTTAGAAGACACTTATTGTTAGTAATAAAGACATTTGAGAATCATCGCTTATATGTTAAAGAAATAACAAAACAGTATAGGTAATCTTAGATTGTTGAAAACCAGTATTTCTTATGATTGTTTTTTTGTAATTAAACCCTAAATATAAATCTTAAATACGTATGTAGATTGGTCTGGTTTTTGTTGATATTGTATGTACATATATGGAAAAATAGAATCAGCTGAGAAAATTTTACAGTACTATTGCTGGTAACTTGTATATCGATTGACTTCTGATTTGATATTAATTGGGTCAGGGTGGTATTTTCGGTAAAAGTATGTCAGCGGAATACTAGCCAATAAATACTACGATGTTTATGGGGAAAATATCTAGGGCGTCTAAAGTACAAAATTAATAAAAATACAGTACTGGTATTAATATCATACCATGCATTCAAAAACTTATTAAAGTAGGCTCTTCTTTAATTAGGTAATTTTCTTTCTAAGATTGAGAACAATGCAGTTTTTTTATGTTGTACTGTAAACAAATTTTAACAATTGTCAGTCAGTAAAATTAAATTATCAAACCTTCCATTTAATACATTGTTTCTTTTTTTATTAAAATGTTAGAGTTACAACACAAAAAGTTTAGAATTGAAAGTTATTTTAGAACTGGTCGAAAATTAGATAATGGAGAATGGGTTTACTCCATTAATCAGTGCTTGCAGGATTTCCGACAACGGTTTCTTAATCTACCAATAACGTATGTATGCACAGCTGGTGTCATGTTCATGCTTGCATAGATAAATTTCATGAAACAGATGTAGTAACTCGTAAACCTGGTGGCGGACCACCTAAAAAACGAACAATAGCTTACCTAGAGGGTATTCGACAAAGAATGGACAACTCACCAAAATAGTTATTTACCTACCTAATGTGCGAAAACAAAACTTCCAGCATGAGCGCAAACTTGCTCGTGCTAATTAAATTTAGTGGTATTGATATTTTAATAATTATATTGTAATACTGTTTTACTCAATTAATGCAATTTTTACTTTTCCGCACTAGTGTTTAAAACTCACTCAAAACTGTCGAAACAAGTTCAGTTGGCTGGTGCAACATGCCACGCTATTTTAAAAAAGGATTTATATCCATGATCCATTCAAGATTCAAATCAATAGTTGTTGGATAATGTAGGTAATGACAACGTTCTCGACAAATGGCTTTTTTTCCGATGAAGCTTGGTTCCATCAAAATATGAGAATGTGGCCCGCACAAAATCTTCTTGAATTCGTAGAAACTCCAGTATATCAACAAAAAATAGGCGTCTGCCTGATAGTTTCAAGGAGGCGGATTAATTAACGGGCCTATATTTTTTAATCAAACCGTAACTGCTGAAGTATACTAAAACCAATTATAACAGTCTTTTATTAACGAACTTCATGATGACGAACTAAAAGAAGGATTTTTTTAACACCATGACCTTACCATTTTAGACTATTTTATTTTTCCATATGAATTTGAAGAATATCATTTTCAAACCAGACATAATACAATCGCAGAGCTTCGGAATTCTATTGCGGATTGCTGTGCTGATCCCACTACACCTTGTAAATGGTTTTGAGAGTATAAAGCGTAGAGCTCATCTCTGTCTTGAAAATAATGGACAACACTTTCAGTATCAGCTTCAGTCGTTTTACGTCCTTTAAATTTAAGTAATCTAATAAGCATTTCGCTAAAGTAAAATTTTTAATTTCTATACACATCACATTTATGTACTTATCTTATGTTGCTGATACTTTTTCCCACTTCTAGGTCAATTATAATCATTATTTAATCGAACTAAAAGTGTTATAATTGACCTAGAAGTGGAAAAAAGTATCAGCAACATAAGATACACATCACGGTGAGATTGGAACTGTCAAAGTGACGCACTATAGCACTGTTACCAATCATATGAAAAATCATGGCCATGTCTAATGAGGAAAGTTTTTGAAGGCATAGTATATGTATGTATGTATACAGTTTGCTTAAACAAATTGGTGGTTATTATTCTGGTTAATCGGTGGAAATATTAATATCAGGAAACTTTCAGTTGTACATCTTGATTTGTTTTAATTATTTATCTATCTCTTCACTCTTATTCATATCTATTTTGTAATCTATAATGGTTCAACTGACTTAAGATTTTTTTTGCAATTTTGGGAAAATTCTAATTAATACTACTGCTTAGCAATGTAAATAACTTACCAGCACTCAAACTCTAATTTAACTCGTTGTAATTAACTCAATTTTTCAAGGATGTTTGATTTAAGTAGAAAATAAACTCTGGTCTAAACAATGCTTATAGGCATGGTCAAGTGGATGTCATTTACACTGACCTATCTGCTGCCTTTGATTCAATTGATCATGGACTGCTTTTACTCAAGCTTAGTGCACTAGGAATGTGCCCAAATTTTATTAAATTAATCGCTTCCTATCTCCGCAATCGGCTTAACTATGTACAATACAATGGATTTTGTTCCACTGAATTTGTCTCCACTTCAGGCGTCCCTCAAGGGTCTAATCTTGGCCCTTTGCTATTTCTAATTTATGTAAATGATTTGCTTGATATGTTTGAATGCCCCGTCTTGGCTTATGTTGGTGATATAAAGATCTACAATGCCGTTTCTTCCGACCAGGATATTACCAACCTGCAGTACAATCTAGACACGTTTGTTGAATGGTGCTCTGCAAACAAATTAAAGATCAACATTTCTAAATGCTGCTCGGTTACTTATACACGCAAACGTAAAGTAGTGCACTCCGTCTATTCAATAAACAGTCAACCTATTACTAAATCTCAAAATTTCTATGATCTAGGAGTACTTTTTGATGCCGAACTCAGATTTAGTGCTCATATTGACGCTCTTTGTTCTTCCACGTCACGCAACTTGGATTTATAATGCGAACATCTAAATACTTTATGGATCCTGAACTTCTCAAGTCGCTGTTTTTTGCATTTGTTGTAAGTACTTAGTTTAGAGTACCCTTCTCCTGTCTGGTCACCTTACTATTTATGTTACCAGCTTCACATAGAACGACTGCAACGCAAATTTTTGAAATACCTTTCATTTAAGCTGGATGGATTCTTGCCACCTAGGGGTATAGATTATGGGCAGTTGCTTGGAAGACACAATTTTCAATCTTTATCATCACGACGTGATGCGCATGGCGCTCGTTTTGTTTGGAAATTGGTGCGTGGGATGGTTGACAGCTCATTTTTATTGTCACAGCTTAATTTTCATGTTCCGCGCCAGTCATGTAGATATAACTCTTCTCTATCTATTCCTTGTTCTAGGACAAATCTTTCGGTTAACTCACCTCTATACCGCATGGCCAGACTGTCTAATTTAACCCATGACGATATTTTTCTTTAAGATTTTTTTTTTCTCTTAATGTTATTATTTCATGGATATGTATATAGTACACATTTTGTATTTGATGTTAATTTTATTTTTCATTGCTTTGTTGTTCTACATATATATCTTTGTAGTAGTTTTAGTTTAGTTTGGCTTTTGAATTATTACTTACCTATTCATAAGTATTCTTTTTGTATTATGTGTGTATAATGTATTAAAATGTTTATTATGTTACCCTGTAAATGGTTTCTGTTGGGTAATAAAATACTATTATTATTATTATTATTATCCGTATTCCTAAGTTGTGCAAATGCATATTGGTCAGATGTTATGCAGCGTTATGTTATAATAACTTGAAACATGTAGTAGAATGCACAGAAGAGAAAGTGCTAGTCAAGATTGTCGTTTAAGAGTTTTAACTTATTTTGGTAAAAAAAAACACACAGTAACTCAAAACGCCTTACTGGGCGTATCTTGCTTTACCATTCATTGTAAACGTCGACAAGAGCGTTGTTAGAATAGCTTAACGAAAAGCTGCAATTACATTATACGGTGTTTTTACTCACAGAAGTACACCTTCTCAGGTGACCAGCACGATCTACTGAGACTGTCAGATGCCGTTCGTTAACAAGATTAATGTGCAAAGTGATAAGGTAAGCGTTGCTTAGAACTTCTTTGAAGATGCTAATGTCAATCTTATGGCACAATCTGCCAAATCTTGAAAAAGCATTTCCTTTGCTTAGTATTAAGATGAGGAATTCTCAAATCAACTACAAACCTTTACATCTGAAGTATTTACAATTTATATCCCTAACATTAGCATAAATTTACTGAAAAGTTTTAGTAAACTTTGACTAGAAGTAACTACAGAAATTGACCAAATTCTCACCAATTGATTGGTGTGAGTGTAGAATATTTAGAATAGCCTGTGAATGAGCGTTCAGTGTAATAAAATAACGCAAAAATCGTAAACAAACTATCATATCAGTGTAAAATGTATTGTGGCTCTGTAAATGCCCCTTACAGTTTGATTATCATAGCCAACATTCTCTCACTTCGACTGTCGTTAATTGTAAATTTACTGCTCTTTTGATTACCGTCTATCACGAGTAATCGATACGTTTTACATTTTAATCAATTGTATACATATATTCTATATATATATTATAGAATTTTGAATTACTGATTGCGAGTAAGCTTGTAATGTAACAAAGTAATAGTATTTAGGAAACATACCTGAATGCTGCTACCTTGTTTGGTTTATCTCTATAATATATGTATTTTTATGACCTTTTAACTTATCTTATTATCCAGATAGTTTTTCCACTTGTTAGGTCAATGATAACACTTGAAATTCTAACAAAAGTCAAATTTATTCCAAAACCTTTACAAAATTTATAATCTGGTTTTCGTAAGAACTTCTTCAGTGGAATAAAATTGACATTTATTTAGTGTCAAATTATAAATAAATAAATAAATTATCTCTATACCATCATTGCTAGACTAATTCTAATTATATTTTCTTCATTGGAGCAGATCCGAACTACATAGTTCTAACAAAAAAGAGAAGTTTTCATTAAATAAAAAATAGTTTCGGCAATGAAATGCCAATATGCCAGTAGATGTAGTAAAAGCTAAAAGCAAAACTATGTTTTCTTTTGTTTTCAGTGTTTAGTGAGATGTTAATTCTAGACAAGTATACAACAATTTGAAAATAGTATTTTTTCATATTCCGTAAATGTTAACATACACAGTCTATCTTGTTTAAAATTATATTGTAGTATTTCTACCCACAATTAGATATTTTAAGAATTTACACTCTAGTCTTGAACGAGATTCTTACACCCAGAGATAAGATCCATTAAGAAAGTACGGTCGAAATCTACCCACTCGTCTACACGGTTGTTGCAAATGCACTGATTTGCCAAACATGAGTTATTTATGCAAAGGTAAAGGAGAGAGTTTGTGCGACAGAATTTTGGCATAAAGTAGGCAGCGTCAGGCGCCGATTATATTGGATGAAATAAGATGATATAATATGAGATCTATATTCAACTAGAATATTTGTAATATTTTGAGGCTATGAAATTAAAATTTATTTTCTAGTTTTACGAGCTGTATAGAAAGTGTTAAGTCTGTATACACGATTACGTGTATTATATTGTAAAAATAATTTCCGTTTGGTCAATTAGAAAAAGATGATGACGCAACTAACATGTTTGTAAAAACAGGCGCTTCGCATTTATATCGATTGGATTCAATCCAATAATCTGATCTGTTTCAATAAACTATATTTTTTTGTGATATAACTGATTATAGTTCATAAATTAATTTTGGATTTTTTGTTTGCTACACACTATTCACACAACAGGCTGGTTTGCCATTGCTATTTTTTTAATATTGTTAAAATTGATGTATTTAAAAAATGATTGTAAATCAACTTTTAGAAAGAAAAATATTATAATGGAAACTTGAATAATTACTACTCAATATTGTAAAGCTTTTATTAATAATTATCCGTCCGACCGCCCATTAGTGGAACACGAGCAGAATACGTGCCTCTAAATCAAATCATATTTCTTTCCTAGTTCGCAATAAGTAAAATAAACGAGAGAACTATTATGTAATTAGAGTAATTTTTATTGCTATGCCTACAATTTAACCAATTGACCTTGATCATGGATGTAACTCTATTAATACTTCTGCGATTAGTTAGGAAAGACTCAAGCCTATTTATTTCCGATTTGGTTTAACCGTTTTCTAAATATACATTCTTACGTCCTACATCCTACATACATACATGCACATGTCTAACATGTATTGATATTTAATATTTTGACACCGTTGCAATGAAATATTTTAACCAAACTATTAGTTTCGATTGACCGATTGATCAACTCGATAGTGTCGTATTACACTTCACACTGTTGCCACAATTTGTTATTTTAAATACAATAGTAATATAATTTTTGTAATATATAATAATATCTTTGAATTTTACGACTGAGAATAAATATTTTAGAATGCAGTAAAATTGAAATGTTCAATTTTATTATATTCAATGTTTTTAAATTTTCTACATAACACAACAAATGCGTTAAATTATTTCAACTATAATAATCGGTTAATTTAAGCTGTATAGATCTGTCGCAAATACATACATCAATAACATTTCAAGAGACTTACTACAGCCTGAATACTTCTAATCCTCGCTAATTGTAAGTAAGAAACTGTAACATCCGTCTCAAGCTTCGTATGTAATATACATACGTCTTCCGGGAATTCGATACACACTTGCCAAATTGTCAGCTGTGTGCCCTGTATTCACCCATGCTTCATCAATATATACTATACAGTTTGACGTGAAATAATATAAAGTTACAGATATGTAAATAGCAAGTAGTAAACTGTACCTTCTCCAAATTTCTTAATCCCTTGAAGCTATTTATGCCTCCACCGAATATACTATCATCTCGTCGTCCAACCTCAAGCATTGTATTGAATGTAGGTAGCATATTTTGTATAAAAAACCATCCTTACTGCTAAATTTCTCTCCCTTACACCGTTTTCTTCATATAGGCTCCATTAATGCCGGGAAAACTGAACAACACATCACACTTATGCTAATAAAAAAAGAATATTACCGTATGCACGCTAGATAGAAGCCTTTTTGAGACAATGATTGATACAACCAAATTAATGTAAAATTTAACTAATAGCCCTATTCTGAAAGATGCTGGAAGCAATTACAGCGGTGTAAATGTTAAATTAACAGCGGTGTAGTTAATTTGGTATTCTGAAGCGCTGCTTCGGCGATGTATGATCGCTCCGCCGCTGTAGTCCATCTGCCGGTCAATGTTGTTGTTACGTTACATCGGTTGACAAATACCTGCAAAGATCCGTTTTTCTTTGAGCAGTTGGACGTTTAACAAGTTTACCATGAATAAAAATATGCCTTTATTTATTTACTTGTTAATTGAAGAAGATTATCACAGGTACGTGTACGCTTCAAACACTATTAAAGGCGTTGTTTTCATACTGCAGCACGTATTTTTTACAGAAACAATGCTAGAACTAACAACAGCATTTTTAAGAGATTCTCAAGATCCATTAGCAATACCGGATAATCTTTTTATTATACATATACTATAGGTTACATAAGGTTGTGGTGCACAATCTTATAAATGAGTTAACGACACATGTTGCGGTGTCTACCAATAGGAATGCCATTCCAGCTCCATTTCGAATAAATAAATTTCACCCTGTTCATCAGTGGTATTTCTCTTTCGTTTTTTTGAAGTTCAAACAAAATGAATTTAATTTTTCATTTTTTATAATATTCATTAAAAAAGTGAAATTTATACAAATAATTTGCCAATAATTTTCATACCTTTCGTTATTATTAACATCCATAACTATTTTTAATAGTGTTCAATAAGTGTAAACTGGCCTAATAGAAAAATATCACGAAACGTGATACAATAGCTGATTATTCGCTAATCTCATAATGGTACTGGCATGAAGCTAGCGACTATGTATATTGACATTAACCATACAGCGCTGTGTTCAGAATAAGAAGTTGCAGCGCGCTGTAAGATATTAATTACAGTGAACTGTAAGCTACCTAGCTAGCTAAGTAGATAATAATTTCAGAATAGCCCTATAAAAATATCTAGTGAACCGGACGATTGACACTAATTCCGCGTAATATGTAGTCAGACTTTAAATATAAACTATTGTTGACACCGGCAAATATAAATAGTAAATACGTTGCAACATAGCAACCGGAAGGAAGGTTAGCGTTAATGACAAATAACTAGGGATAGTAAGAGTGGTACAGTTGCTATTATATCCCATAACTGCATACGGAGGTTGAGATAGGCTATAGTAGCCGCAGGTATATGTACTTTCGAAACTAATATACATATGTATGTATCTATTTACTGGATGGATTTTTCTTAAATTGAATAAACTAGCATTATAAGTTACATACCGAGATGGTTTAGTAGGATGGAAGATAGGTACTCATGGTAAAGTTCACTTTGAACACATGAATGCAAACAGGTTGTGTTGATATTAGACATTCGATACAAAAGCCGAATCTCTCACTAGACTTTAGGTTTTGAATTGGAGACCTCAGGATTTATCTCTCTAAATACTGAAGTTATTTCTCTAAGACATATTTGTATGGTCATAGTTTCCCAAAATTAAGTCTGAATTAGTTTCAATAATGACTTCTAGTCTATTTGCAATTACAACGTTTGATTGAACATGAAAATTTGTTTATACCTCTACATAGAATTTGCATATTTTCCAGATTGTTAGATTACTATTAATTAAATCTTCATATTTTTGGAAAATGTTTTCTTAGAAGTTAATTTAATATCTTTCAGCCTCTTTCACGGAGGAGTGGAATATCAGAGGTTAATAAAAGTGCATAACGATAATAAATATTCCTTAAATGTAAATAAACAAATTGAAAAACTGTTGTTAATTGCTAATTTAAATTAAAAATGTCTCTATCTCTGTAACTTTGCTTCAACGAACGATGCTTTCATAATTGTAAGAAATTGTGAGCATTATGTACTCTAATGTACTTATTATTATGTACTTAAAATTAGTCAGTTATGTCAGACGTTGACAAGTTTAGTAGATGTTAATAAGACTCAAGCAATTTGCGGACAGTTGTAGGTTTCACAACATGTCACTTCCTAATATTTGCCTGCTTATTTTGATTTACTGTATGTAAAACTTTTATGTGTAGGAATGCAGTTGAATATGTTATTTAAAATATAAACCGTTTCCTACTTTGGACCCAAGCTCAGTTTGATGATTTATGTTGTTGATTTTCTAAAATCCTTTACATACATGAGATACTTATACATACTTTTGCTGAATTTTGATATTACGCCTCTCCAATGTAATAAATCGATCAATATAAATTAAAAAAAACAGCTTTTGTAATTAGTTAATTATATATCTTACAGACTCACAAAGTTGCCGTTATTAAAATAAGTATCAATTTACACGCACAAAACCTCCACGTGGGTACCTTTCAAATTACTCATCATTTTGCAATAATTGAACCTTTACCTCGTTCAATGTTAACCCGCGAAATTAAATTACATTAGTGCTATTACAATAGCCATACAAAATTTAAAAGTTACACCTCTCATTCATACTTTCGGCAATTCCAATCATCAAACTATGACTCACTATTATTAGCGTTCAGGCGAGCGACGTAGTAGCTAATATAGCCATAGTAAATAAAAATAAAAAATCATCTCATTCATTCGCACATCGATTGCGTAAGATGGAAGTAATTATTCGACGCGTAACCTAAACCGTAAAGCTTCATTCAAGCAAACTGAAATGAAAAACTAGTTTTCTACAGCGCAAACTTCAGCAGCTGCATGTTTGTGTTTACACGTGTCGTACATTATGTACATGGGTTAATTGTATTGTTTGTTCCTCTATATGCCAGAATGAAATTGCTGTAATTGTTAATGTCTCAAAATCAATACATTTAAAATTACGTTGACATATCTTCACAGATATACAAATATTATTCAAACTTTTATGTGGGATTGTATACAATACTATCCAAAATGTAGATACAAAACTTTACAATTAAACGCTACGTTTTAGTATTAATAACCATAAGCTTCTAATTAATGAAGTCTATATGTTTTTTTGAAATATTTCCGGCAAACAAAAAAGCATAATTTTTCTTTACATTTTCAGTTATTATTGTAGAGATCGCAATAAAATAGCATTCAAAATACATTCCATCAGCACTCATTACATTTCACTTAAAACATTTCATCTTGTTTTGAATATCATCAACAGCTTTTCTTATGGCAACTATATTGGATCTTGACATGATGAAATACTAGTAGAAGTACTTTTCTATTAATTGTCAATGTATATTCCTATAGCCGGAAAATAAGCGGAAAAAGAATAATATTGTATATTACGGGCACATTTACATAATTTTTTTATGTACAATACAAAAGATAAAGTAAAAAAAACCAAATATGTATAAACAATAAACAAGCAAAATAAAGACAAATTAAACGTTTTGGCATTAATGTAAACGACTTCTTCTTCAGAAGTAAAAGTTAAGTCTGTTTTCGCGTTGATACATATTTTCTTCTCTCCATATACTAAAAATTACTTGCAAAATTATTAGAAAAAGGGGCCTACATTAATGAACAGATAGGTAATAAGAAAAATGAAGTTGATGACGGCCAAAACTGGGCGAAACTCTTTAAACAAAATTTATACACAACATACAATACCGACATAGATAATAAAAAAAGGTGCCCGCAGAATGTATTAATTTTATTGCAATCCTAACAACAAAAATTTCAGAAAAACAATAAAAAAGAAGCAATTTTTTGAGGTTTTTGCCAAACAAAAAACATGTTTGTATCATTTACCTTTTTGCCATCCCCATGGGCTTCGAATTTTCAATAGGCACAGTGGATTTTTCGCTTATTACTTTTCTAAGTATAAAGCACCAGTTAATCTAACTTTAGTCAATCAGGTTCTTATATGTATTCGCATTCTGTGATCTGCAACATGATAATTTGTACCAGTTTTAGATTTACATTCACTGAGATTTTATGGAAATGACAAAGTTGACCAACCTTTATAATAAGCAGAAGCCTTAAGAGCTTCTTACTATCTCTTTAAAACTAAATTGGGGCGTAATATTACAAAAAACGTGACAAAATAGTCTGTAATAACTATCGCCCGAATTTTGAACAGTTTATCCAACAAACTATTCACTAGAGGGCTTGACAACAACAAGGTGGATAGTCACAGAGGTTGGTTATAAGTAAAACAGTGCTTATGGTTGATGGTTCCATCTTACTGTTGAGGTTAACAACATCTAACCATGTAGATTGATACTCCGGTTGAGCTACTATTTGCTGTTGGGACGAAATTAAGAGCGCACCATTATTTACAGCGAGTTACGAAGCTATACAAACACATTGATAGTGGTTAATTCAAAAGAGCAACATATGCTTAGAAAGTCGGTGCAACCGCTTTTGCTACAAAAGCAAGCTAAATAATAAATGAAACATTTGCATGGAATTTGCAAATAGTAGATCTGTTAAACTACGAGAAAACTAGTTTACTATTGGTTTGTTTATTCTTGTAATATCTGCTTAGAAAGCCTCAGCATCTGCTTTTGCCACAAAAAAACCAAAATTCACAAATTGGATACTAGACACTAGACTACTACTAAAAGGGACATTATTTTCCATTACTTCGAATTTTTTTTAATAATGCATCAATCATCTAGACATATATATTTCTACATTATTTTTACAAAACTAACACAGTCTTTGTAGGGATAAGATTCTCTGTCTTACTGCTCCCAATTTTATTTTATCATGAAAAATTTTTTTTGAGAATTCAAATACGTAATTATTTTGGTCCAATGTCAACAGTATATAGATGAACGGCCTATACATACGTCATATACACAAAAGTAAACGCAGAAGAGAGGTGTGTACCAACTGCATGGAAATATGATAATCAACAGAGATTCGGTGACGTGTGTTTGTACTAACTGCCCTTGACTTTGCCTCGCTACCAAGGTAAACATGATGCGTAAAAACGGAGCTTTTCAGGCATGTAAATACATCTATGCATAGCTCGGTGCTACCACTAGCTGTATCAGGTTCTAACTGAGCTAAACTCGTGTATTATTGATCTAGCGAGGGCTTTGCGGTTAATATTAGATATGCTAGTGGGTATGGTTTTCAGGTATTTCAGTCGGATGTAATCCGGATAAATCGAAGTCTGTATTTGTAAGAGGTTGTCTCGACTTGGAAGCTAGAAGAGTCGTAATACAAGTAAAATGATGTTTGATACAGAACGAATCCGTTGCACAAGTTCATTTTAGACAACATGCTGATAAAAGACTAACAGATAATAGAAATAACTTTCCGTGTACACTAAAGTACAACCTGCTAAAATGAAATTATAGGAATTGGACGTAGTTATTTTTACACTTTTGATCAATACTTGTTTCTACGATTTAATGATTTTCGTCTTTTTTTAAACACGTAAAAAGTGAGAATAAATATAAACTCCAATAAATTTTAAAATAAGAACAGATATTGGATAAATAAAACAAAACATGTTAAATTATGACGAAGGGAAAACGCTGTCGTGGAAGGTGGCAAGCATTAAAACAACGTTATTTTAGAACTTAATGATAACCCGGCTAGATCGGAAGACCCAACTGAGAAGCAAAAGATTCATCAACAAAAAAAGTATTTCAGAAAGTACTGGGAGTCTAGACTTTACCGATTTTCTAAGATTTTGGATACTTTCGCTAATTGGTAATTGCTCTTTAATTAGGAGAAAACTAAACGAATTTTCCCTCAAATTTTGTTATTCTAAAAATCTAAAATTATTTCATCAAAGTAAATTTGTGGAAAACAATTCCTTCATTGGAGATTATCTGTTTCACTATTTATTTTGAATTTAAACCGTCTCCAACTATTATTACATATATGTCTTCAAAGTTATGTCAAGGTTCTATAATTTCTAACCATTATTTTCTCTTTGAAACCATAGCCGAGCAAGTACAGAGTGTCTACTGAATAGTCTATGAAAATAAAAGAGGTTAAAGCTAATGGCACGAAAACCTAAATTCTAAAAAATGAATACTTTATGTCCGCGCAGTAACGAGAAAATAATATTTTTCCATCTCAGTCCGGCCCTGTTGTTCGAGCGCAACGCATAAATGGATGGGCAACACAGGTAGAACGTTGAGTCATTCACAGGCATTCGTTGTCTTATGTGTACATTATAGCCAGTACGAATACTGAGTATATGGACATAATTTTTTAACCTACGGAGAAACAGGATAAAATCTTTTACTGCACCCGTATTACGTACAGAAAATCCAACGTCTATCAGACACTGATTTTCCTCGACGGGTTACCTGTTGTGAATGGCTTCGTCAAACAGAAACTCATCCTCCAAATCTTCGATCCCGTAATCCTGTTTACCTATGAATACTGCTTCACAAAAAATGGGGTACTGAATTACCATAATATTTATCACTGGGCCGATAAAAACCCACAAGATATTCATCAAAGTTCATCCCAACATAGGACATCAATAAATGTATGGGTAGATCATTTAAATAATCTGCAAAATACGTTACCCGATTACTTGGATGACATACCACTACATACGACGGCAAATGTAGTTCATGCACGATGGGGTACATCCGCATGTTGCCCGACTTGTATGGGAACATTTAAACCAGGCACTTGCATATTGGATAGGCCGAGAAGGAACGACTCTGTGGCCAGCACGAAGTCCCGATTGTAATCTGTTGGACTTTTTCCTGTGAGGATACATGAAAAACTTTGTTTATGATCGTCGACGGGAAATTTTAGATGTCGAGGCTGTTCGAGACTCTGTTATCACAGCGGCCCAGCTTTTGATAAGTTTTGCCGTCGCACAGAAACATGCATCCGAAGCTCGAGGTAGTAATTGCGGATCTTATCAAGCAGTCCTTCTCAAGACTACCACGAATTATTTGAAAAGAAAAAAAAAGTATTAACTACGAACGCGATCTCAAATAGTAAATTATTAATTGCCAGATCAATCATATATATCATATATTATATATATATAATAATATAATAATATAATAATATGTCGTACTTTAATATTGACAGTTCCTGTAATGAAAAAAAAAACAAACACCTGATTTCTACGAAAAAAAATGAAATAAAATGAATAAAATATGTAGTAAATGTGTGACCTTGTTATAAATAGAATATTTGTGAAAAGACCACATGTGCAATTCATAGAGCAGCAAAGCTCGTTCGAAAACAAATGCATTCATAGAGTACAATAAACATTTATTTACATATCATTCAACTTTATAAAAAATATCTGTTTATGTCTATTAGAAATTTTTGCCTTTTGTCCTTGTTTTTTCTTGTACACACGTGTCAGGCCCGGATTCAACAAAATTTGGTAATTACATATTAAAAGAGAAATTATTTTAATATATGATCGTAATTTTTTTGGGTTTACCTTTCTTGTGATATTAGTTTTATACTGTTTATTTTTCCGATACTATTCATTTGACACCCTGTATATCTGTAAAGGTGATCTTTGGTTATTTATCTTTGGCCACTTTTCCCTAGCATCTGCTTACATATCCTTTCTACTTTCTGGAAAGCTCTCAATAACTTTCTCCAATAATGAGGCTATTGTTTGCTTTTTAACTAATGCTTTCACAACTTTTATTATCCAATTACTAGGTGTGTTAAGCTCTGGATGGCTGCAAACTAAACATCAAATTTTCTCTTTACCAGCTAATATTTTTGATATTTTTAAAACTCTGTTTCTTTATATATCATAAAGATTTGAACACACATAAATTGGAATTTATTTTCTCTTGATAGTCAAACTTTGAAAGATTTAAATTATAATGTAAGATAGATGTTAGATGTTCTCAAAATCATAACAATCTTTCATAATGATGAGCAGTGCTATTACATATATACTCAGTGCATCATACAAATACCGGCGATTAGCACAAACGTAGTAAACGCACACTAACCTACTTACTTTTGATAATTAAAAATAATTAACATTTATCCAAACAAGTCCTTCAATCTTACAGTATTGGTTGTATGTATATTGCATCCATGTAAATATTCACGTATGGCAAGGAAATTGCCGCAAAATCAGGCTTCCTGAAACTTCGGTATAGCCATAAAATTATATAAATACTATACATATTTCATGCTTTGTTTAAGATATAAGAATACTGGCAAAATCCTTTACGATTTACTATTATGTGTGAGCACTTAAAATATACTAGTTATTTTTGGATGTACCATGTTAAATAATAAATGTCTGCGAAGGCATATGTTATCAAATCAACTGCCAAGGAATTGTAGTGTGAAGGCTATTCATGTTTATTTGCTTCGACTTGAAAATAAACCAAGTTCGACACTAATATAGAATAAAGTTAATAACGTTTTAAGGATAAACAAGCACTTTACTGTTTATACGTTTAAAACTTTACAATCCTTTACATCTACTATTTCGGGTAACACAAAATTATCTCATCCTTTACATCCGTATTTACGCAGATTCTTTCTCTCTCAACATTTTCCAAATATATGTTCCAATTGAATTAATCATCATAAAGTCTGTTTACGTTATTTATATTTTATGTGATATAATTTTTGCGAAAATATTTGCAATGCCCTTGTATTTATTTATGAATTCAGAAAGTGTAAATTATTTGTTACTCGTAACCCCCACAGTGCATAAGAAGTGCATTTATTTATAAATCCCTAGTGCAAACCACGTGTCGCGTCTAAATAGTACAATTCTTAAATACCAAATAAAAAAATGTTCTTCATTTTGTGATAACCATTTAATAAAAAAATAGTTATACTTTTTAACCTTCAGTACTGGAAAAGACAAATTGATTACTAAAGTGGGCGACTCAATAACACTTTATTTTGCAAAATTACACATATTAAGCATAGCTAGGTTAGAGGTTAACTTCTAACCGGAATTGATTTGACAAACGACGTAAGTTACAATTGCCGGAGTTATGAGAATTGTAGAAGACATAAAATGTTGAGTATACATATGTATGTACATACATACATACGTACATACTGTGAGATTCAAAAAGATTGTCAATTTCTTGCCCGTAGATAGTGGCAAATAAGAGAAAAGGAACTACAACACCAACGCCAATGTCACAAAATATGAAGAAAATTAATTCAGTGTATCAAATGTGTATTTAGGTAACTTCACTCATTAAAATGGTAAGAAGTATAGATACATTTTTCGGGAAGACAATTTCTTTACTACAACAATCATTTTGAATCTCACTTTATGTAGTATACGTATATTGAGAAGATTAAATGATACTTTACAATTAGCAAGAATGACGGTAATAAATTTGTAAAACGTTGTTGTACATATGTGAATATGTAAATGAGAAAATACTACGATTATTAGAAAACTACTGTTGTGTGGTTGTAATAAACTAACCAGATTATAATGTGAATTATTTTTACAATTGATTAACTAAAACTGTCCTCCCTCTTCCCTTGCCTTATAATTTCCCAGTTTAATTGTGTGATGTATATGTGCGTGTTATCCGATGTACCTCTGTTGTCCTTTTGTTTCCTTTTCTGTCTCCTTGAAGTTTAAAATCCTCTAATCATTCCCGCTGGTTTTCCTACTTCTGTACACTTTAATTTTGATGATGCATGTGCTAACTGCACTTTCCACTTATTATACGCATTTTAGCGTTGGTTTTGCTTTAGGTTTGTTGTGACCTCTCTTCTGTCAAATTTCTTAAATTTATCAAAATCACTTCCCTCCCTTTTGTTTTCTGTTTTACTAAGGCTACCAGCCGTTAAATTCTTGATTCCATCACTTGATATTTTAAAAGGTGTAAGGTGGTTTTGTAATTCCAGCTTAAAATTTATTGTTGTTACGCCAAAATGAATGTGATTATATATTGTGTATGTTTGTGATCTGTTTTACAATAAATTTTGAGGAATAAAATTTTTCACATTATAATCTGATTTGATTTTTCCCTGTGCCCGTCGCTATCTGGACTCTTTTTTTTAAATTAATTGATTATTAATTATGTTGATTGTTTTAATTTAAGTAAATTATTTAACTTATTTAAAGAAATAGTAGTAAACAAAACCGCGTAACGTAAATAAATACTATTGTTAAATTATTTGTTTCTTAATCATTCATATCGTCATATCATAATACTACATTTAAAAACCGTTTACAGTTATGAACGCACCTATAAAAGAAAATAGCATCGCAAAAATGGTCGAATGTTCGATTGGTTATATGAAAGTTTTATGTTTCTGTAAGTTGCAAAAGACCCTTACATCAAAACTGCTTTGTTATACATATGTCAAGAAATCTATGACGTCAAAGATAGTAATCTACTTATAAAAACGACAACGAAGAGAACGGCCAAAATCTTTATTATCAACACCCTTTTGATTCTGAGTCAGAAGGCCCCTGGTGTGATTTACAAGTCAAGTTATCGTGGCCTTCCGACATTTCTCATCTACTTTAGACTCTAGAAGAGGCCATTTCCATTAGTGGCGAAACGTCGAGTTGGTAGTATCTTTTTTTAAATTTATGTATTTATTTATTTATTTATTTATTTAATTATGTACTTACTTGCTTATTCTTGTGCTTTGGTTTATTTTCTCTTATGTCGTACGGTTCAACAAACATCCTGATTATTTTATATTCATACATACAGTACTGTGCATAAATAAGTAATCACACAGCTTTTTAGAATTCAGATATTTGCATTGTATGATAAAGCAGTTTATGATGACAATTCAAAGTGTGTATTTGTTGTAAAATAGTTAAAGGTGCATTTTAAAGATATATTTATACATTTTTATTATTGATTAATGTTTATTTTATAATAATGTCCCGTAAGTCAAGGGTAAGTGTAACTATAGACTTTTCCAAAATGAAATTTTAATCTAGTAGGGACATGCCGAAAGCAGGATAGGTACAAAACAGTTTTCGTCCAAGAACAAGAAAGAAACCAGCCGAAGAAATCTGTTGTTCACATAGTAAGCGCCTAGCGATTATTTACTTATGCACACTAGTGCACATTATATTTGCAAAAAATGAAAGTATTACTATTTATTTATCTGGCTTTTCAGCACGGAAAAGGAAACTTTTGCCCTTTATTGTGCATATAATGTTGGTAATAAGCCCTGTTGGTATAATGTCAAGAACCACCCTACTAGCAGAAGTTAAGAAGAAGATAATAAGTTAGCTAGTACGAACAGAATTTCCAGAACTTCGCTTCGTAACAAATTCCATCAAGTATTTTCAAATGGAGTAGAGGTCCTTCTTAGGCTAGATGGTGAATTCCACCGATTTTCTACCCGTACACGCAGCATGTCTACCACAGAGTCGCATTTGAAATTGTTCGCAAGTTGACAAAGACCTTGACCTGGAGATCCTTCACCGGTCCATTAGGAAAACCGTCCCCATTAGCAGCCTTTCCGTTAGAAATACCTGCAAAACCTCTTTGAAGGACATAATGTTTGATGGAATTGATTTTGATAGCCTGAAAACTGGCAAAGTTTGGCTGGCGGGCTTCTATAAAAATCTTTGATATAATCTAGGAACTTCTAGCGTCAGTGAGGAAAAGGTGTGACAAAGCTTATACTAAAAGACACAAAAATCATTGCAAAAAGTGTCATAAACTTAACTAAATATTTATCAACAACAGAATATGAACACATTAAAATCAAATTTAAAACCGCATTTTGTTGCAATTTCATTTCATTGTTGACCTTCAGCAAGAAATGCAATAGGTTGGGATTGAAAACGCTCCATAATTACACAGCTCTTGTTCTTAATGAACTGCGATATTTTGTGAATGAATCATAAACAGAGAAGATTGTGAACTCGTAGAGTATTAATTAAGCTTATCTTTTCAGCTATCTATATCAGAAATTAAGTTGTGCTTAAAACTACCATTACTGCTGGTATTGAAGTTTGGGGAAAATTAAAAAGTTTACTGCTAAGACCAGATGAGAGATAAGCCGGGAATCGTCTGCATTGTTTGGAATAACCGTCGCATCTTCTGGTATTTCTGCTTTTGTTTTATGTAACTGTGTCGTATTTCTTCTGTAACTCTTGTTATCATTTGTTTCGATTATAACGGATCTTGGGTTCTTTGTTTCTTCAGTGACAGTTGCATTATGCCAATCTCTTTTTCCTACTTGATAACGTATTTTGTCTCCTTGTTGAAGTAACTCCGGTTCTTTTGCACCTCTATTGCTGTAGAAGTTCTGTTTATCTCTTAACTTTTTTAATTTTGTTTCTATTTCTTCGACAATCTTCGGTTTTAGTTTTTCTTGAGATATGGGTATGTTACTTCTAGTTTCTCTTGAAAAAAAGTCTCTCATTCGGTGAATGTAAGTCTTTATTTCGTGGAGTGTTTCTAAAATTGAGTAAGGCTAGTTGTATGTCTGAATTGTCTGTAGCACATTTTCTTAAGATGTTTTTTATTATCTGTACGTTTCTCTCAGCAAGTCCATTTCCTTGAGGATGGTGTGGACTAGATGTTTCATGGTTAAATCCCCAGATATTCTTGAATTCTTTAAATTCTTTACTTGAATATTGCGGTCCATTATCAGACTCTAAAACTTCTGGAATTCCATGTACGCTAAACCAATTTTTTAAATGTTCAATTACTTCCTTGGAGCTTTGAGTTTTTAATAGTTTGAAGTCTAAAAAACCTGAATAACTATCTGCAATTAGTATATACTCTTTGCTTTGAAAATGGAATATATCAGTAGCCACTCGTTGCCACGGTAATGTAGGAATTGGTTTACTCACTACTGGAACTTTTGTATTTGATCTTTGGTGCCTTTGACACACTGAGCATTTTTCCACATAGTCAATAATATCATTTGTTTGTCCAATCCAGTAGATTAATTCTCTTGATCTTTTCAGAGAGCTTTGTATCCCAAGGTGACCTTGGTGTATTTGCTGTAGCATATTTGATATTAACGTTTTTGGTACTACAATTTTGTCGCCTTTAAAAATGATTCCTTCATAATATGCTAGTTCATCTCTAAAAAAGAAATATCTTCTTGCTTTTTCTTCAACATCTTCTTTTTCTTCTGGCCAACCATCTTGAATATATCGTATTACACTCTGTAATTCTTCATCATTCTTGGTCTCAGTCGTGAATTTTTCTATAGCTGTTTCTGTCATACTAAGTACTATCTGAACTTCCAATTCTTCTTCTGTTTCTCCTTTTTCTGTATCTATACAATCTCTGCTTAAAGCATCAGCTATCGGTATATCTGTCCCTTTTTTGTAATTAATTATTGGTGAGTATTGCATTAGGTCGTACATAATCCTCTGAAGTCTTGGCGGAGCACTTTGTATAGGTTTCTTGAAAATTATTTCCAAAGGTTTGTGGTCCGTTTCAATATATAGTTTTTTGCCATAGACATATTCGTGGAATTTTTTGCATTAGAATTTTATTGCTAGTGCTTCTTTTTCTATTTGCGGGTAATTTTGTTGACAGGGTGTTAATGCTTTCGTTGCATACGCCACTGCTTGCGCACTTTGCATTAATACTGCACCCATTGATTTTGAGCTTGCATCTACTGATAATGTAACTTCCTTGTTGACATCAAAGTATTTAAGTACAGGTGGATGTGATAATGTTTGCTTTATATTTTCAAAATATTTTTCTTGTTCATTTTGCCATGTCCACTCTACATTTTTCTGCAACAATATCCTTAAATCTTGAGTCAATTCTGACATGTTTGGTATAAATTTGTTTAAGTACGTTACCATACCTAACAGTCGTTGTAGTTGCACCTTGTTTTCTGGTTTCTTAAGATTTTTTATGGCAGTTATTTTTTCGGGATCGCATTCTACACCCTTGTTTAAGAGTATATGTCCTAAAAATTTAACTTTATTTTTGTTGAATACACATTTTTCTTTGTTTAATTTTAGGCCTGCATTTGGTAAAATGTTTAACACTTTAACTGTGATTTTTTCCAGTTCTTATTGCGTTTCTGCATGTATGAGGATATCATCCATTGAACACTCTGTATTTGGGATATTATTTAACAACATATTCATTATTTGCTGAAAAACTTCTGGTGCTGATGACAAGCCAAAAGGTAACCTTGTGCAACAGTACCGTCCCCATGGTGTTGAAAATGTTAAATATTTTTGTGTCCTCTCGTTTACTTTAACTTGCCAAAAACCTTTCTTACAGTCTAACACTGTAAAATACTTCGAATTTCCTATTTTTGCCGATATTTCTTCAATTGTTTTTAGTGGATGATGTCGCCTTAGTATATTCTTGTTAACATCACTAGGGTCAATACAAATTCTGATTTTGTTGTGTTTTCTGACTATTACTATCGGACTTACTACTGGTGTTGGATCTTTTATAGTTTTTATTACTCCTAGTTCTACCATAGAATCAAGTTCTTTCTTTACTGCATCTCTTATTGCATATGGGATTCTTCTTGGTGGCTTAATGTCAAATTTTGGATTTTCTATGAGATTTATGTCATATACAAAATTCTTTAAGCAACCTAGTCCTTTGAACAATTCAATTGTTGTCTTCTAGGGATAATTCACTAACTCTCTGTAATAAACCTAGTGTTTCACAAGATTGTTTTCCTAGTATCGGGCTCACATTAGCATCAACCACTTTGAAAGTCAATTTATAGTGTTTATTTTTAACTTCACATACTGGAGTAGTTTCACCAATTACTTTCATTTTGTCTTCGCTATAAGTCACTAGTCTCTTGGTCACAGACAGATTAATTTTCAAATTAAGCTTTTGTACTAACTGTTTCGGCATTACATTGCATTCTGCACCTGTGTCTAGTTTTGCTTCAAATCCTATGTCACCTACCTTTATTTCTTCTGTCCAGGATTCATGTTTCTTCTTCGTCTCTATTGAGTGTATAAACAAAACTCTTTCATCCTGTCCTTCTTCATCTAACGAATGTACATTTGATCCTTTGTTCTTTTTCTTTTTCGACCAGCACATTGTGCTTAAATGACCTGTTCTTTGGCAAACTTGGCATTTATTTTTGAATGCGGTGCATTCTTTTCTACCATGTGTTTTACCACATCTTTTACAATCAAACTGCTCTGATTTTTGTTTGATTTTGTCATCTCTTTTTGTTTTTATGCCGACTACTTGTCTATTTTCTTCTTTTTGTATATCTTTAAGTTGTTTTGATGCCTGTTCTCTTGTTCTGCAAATTTGAATAGCTTTTTCCAATGTCAAGTCTACTTCAGTTAATAATTTTTCTCTTACACCTGTTTGTCTTATCCCAAATATAATTTTATCTTTGATTAAGCTATCGTGAAGAGTACCGAACTCACAGGTTTTTGCTTGGGTTTTTATTGTTGTTAAAAACTCATCAAACATTTCTCCTTCTTGCTGTACGTATTTGAAAAAAATATATCTCTCAAAAGATACATTTGCTTTTGGATTAAAATAGTCTTTAAACTTTTCTTTAATCACATTAATATCTTTTGCTTCAGCTGCGGTGAGATTAAAATTATTATAAATGTGAATGACATCTGGGCCTATCGTAGACATAAGAGTTGCTGCTTGCACCTCAGGCGGTTTTTTGCTTAATTGAGTTGCTGTAGTATACCATTCAAATTGTTGACTCCATTGCTTCCAACTATTTGACATGTCATTGATATTTAATACCAAATTTTTTGGTGGTCGCATTCCATTGACACCTTCATCAGCCATCTTCTGACACCATATAACGTTATTCGCGTATGTTTTGTGTTAAATAACACTCTACACTTATATAACTGTATTATTTATTAACACTAGCTTTATTAACATCAAACATTAGACTTGATATATGTCAACTCGCAGCCTGACGTATGACATATCTTATGTCTTAATTGTCATTTACTTTACAGTTATAATGATTAGTTGTTTGGTTTCATGTTTTCTCGACAACTCTACAAACGAAATATACTTATATTGGCTATCTTTTCGATTTAATAAGAATAAATAAGAATACATAGCACAGCATTACATCCAGCTTATTTTCAAAAACCTCCTAAAATATATTGCATTTACTCTCTGAAACCAGTTTCTCGGTACGAAGTATCAAATATTATAGATTACTCAGTTTTTGTTTCGGTTGTTTAATAAAAACAAAATTGAAAATATTTGACTCACTTTTCAAGTACATGTATATGCACTAAACCTACATATTGTAAACTGCCTGGTTTTCCAATAATTAATTAAAGATTTTACTGTAAACAGCGCGTGTTGTATTTGTGCTTAACTCTTACATACGCAGATCGTTTTTTTTGTTGGCATGAGCGCTTTTGTTGCAAATTTAGAATACAAACAATGTTAGGTATATTTAAAGAAGCAAGGCGTGTTCTATTCAATATATGAAAATTGTCAGTAATTGACACAGCTTCGTAAATATTATATCGTACCTGAACCCCATCAAAACAAAAGCCAATTTTAAAGGTGAGGTCACGTTGAAAGGTCACACGTTTTTGCAGATACAACCGTAGTGGGCAATAAAGCGCGGTACCACATAGTTCGTTTACATAATGTGCGTTCTGGTAGACACAAATGTTGGGTAGGATTTTTCAGCGACAGGGACAGACATTGGCTGCTTGGTGGGTATTGATTGAATTAATAATTCTAGTGAGTGGAAAAGCCCCAACAGAATATAAATCAGGTATTTTCCTACTTGTTCTGAAACGAGGACGTCGAATATTGTGTTTGTTACGCAACTTCTTGGGATATAAAAATCAATTATGAATTATAGTGGTGGAAAAATTACTAAAGTTCGTGGTACATAAAAAAAAACTTTTTTTTATATTACGACTAGAACCTTAATAAAATCTTCGATACTAATAAAACCACACGGCTTTTGTTAATATCTTTATTTTTATGTTTTCAAGCATCTTCGTAGTAATAGAAGAACTTGTTATTTTAGTTAGTGTCATGATATTACACAATGATATAAGTTATAGTAAAGTGAGATAGATGTATTACTATGCACTCATATTCATGTTTACAACTAAAGCAATAGGTACTGCTGTTTGACTTTACAAATTATATTCAACATACTCGTACTAATAGAGATAATTTGGTGTATGTTACAGTGTCAATAAAGTTTGAGAGAAGTGAGATTTTTTGTAGTTATCGGCGGTAGTTGAACTATTAAATCGCTTCTAATTTCTTTAATACATAATTGTACTAATTTTTTAGTTCTTTTTGAAATGCATTGAAAGCTGTTATAACCAGTTAATACCATTACTATTGTACTCATCGTAGGATGGTATAATTTTTTTCAAATCTGTCAACCATATTTTTTATCGTCGTGTTGTTTAATATGTCCACTATTATGGACAGTAATCTCATCACGCTAGAAATTTGAACTATGTACTACGTCATAACAGACAGATTGCACCTCAAGGCCTTCATTAATACATCTACGAGTGGTATATTTTCCTTTCTTTTGCAACGTTCATGGTGAATTTAATCCTAGAATATTTTGTGTTAATATGTTGAAGAAGTTTAGTGCTTCAATAAAAAATATATGAGCAAGTGACCAAGTGTATACAGGGTGTTTGTTCAGTTTTAAGATTTTTTTACCAGAAGGTAGTATTCCACAAATAAGGGGGATATACAAAAAATGGCATGTTTACCTCGTGTAATAACCGAGACATTAAAATTCAAGGTAGCAAACTTTAAACGAGGGTTAAACGTAGGACCAGCTTGTTTGAGAACATGCGGTACGTTTTATCATCGTTGCATGTCATGTTATAGTGCAATGTAAGCAAAAGTATGTTTATGCTGTTTGTGATGACTAGCGCTGTGAGGTCATTCGCCATGCAAAAAGTTAAATGTTATGGAGAGGCGCTATTGATAAATACATAAATAGAGGAGTATCGGAACGACTGCCATAGTATCGTTTACTATTGGATAGGTGATTGACACGTAAAAACGCTTGTCGGGAATACATACGTATTATTCGGGCGGCGGAAACTTCGAACAGGTGTTTGTTTTACCTAAGGTAGGTAAAAATACTGTGTTTCTCAATAGGTGTGTTAAAAAATCTTAAAACTGAACAAACACCCTGTATAAATCGCCCACGTGCAATGTCAGAATTTCAACTGTTACATAATTGTTAAATTGACTCCAAAGACCTTGATAAAAATAATGCTGATATAATACTAACGATGATTTTCAGCAGATTCATTTTTTTTCTGCTTACCATATCCCTATAGGAGTTTAGTTTTTGAATACTTTCACTAATGTGTGAAAGTACATCGTCTTATTTCTTTAATATTTGTTTCCTGTCAAAGTGTAGCACTTAGCAAAGAGATGATTATTTTAAAATAAGATTACACGTACCTTACGTACAATCAATGGTTAAAAACTGAATATTATATAATTTTTTCCACAATCAATTCATTTTTTTTCACTTAGGTCTAACTGAGGTCAACACTAGAAAGAAAAGAATGCGCCTAACTGCTCCAAAAGATTTAGTTACATCTGTGGAGATTCGTCCGTACAGTTTGTAACTGTTTCTTCATCAATGTATGTACACTCAGGGAAACTCGAGATTGGAAACTTTCAATACGTTGTTATATGGAAACTGTCCAATCTTTACTTTCCATTACCATTAGTGTATTACCACTATTTTAGTAAATTCTTTCATTAGCTTTGTCGTCAACAAAATATTTAATTAAATAGCTTTGACATGGTTATGCTTCTGGAATATTTTTGAATAATCTTGTCCAACTAAATCTTCTAAATTTATTGATTCTTGTAACTTTTGTGTGCTGAACACGAATATGACAATAACAGGCGGTGGTTATAAGAAACAAACATCCACATACTAGCTGAAGTTCCCGCGGATCATTCATAAAAAGATCTGAAGCAATGGCTGTTCGTAGTTCTACTATTTTCCTTGAAATTCACAGTAATGGGTAAAAAAATCTATAAAAAGTCTACAAAGTTGCCATTCCAATAATGGTAAAGGAGTAGTAAGTATAGGACTTGATGCAGTTGAACAAGATAAAAAATTTGTGCTGAATGGAATAAGAAAGCTGCCTTGCTTCATATGTATGTTTTCTGCAACGGGCAAGTAATTGTTTTGCGAAGCTAATTATTTTACTGTTATTGTTTTTATAAAAATTTTAAAGCTTAAGGCTAAGAAGAAGTCCATTGTCAAATCTATCTTGCTCAAAGTGGACTTAGCGTTTTGAAAGTGTTACGCATTCTATTGGTTAGTAAAGCGATTTATCAATTTCCTCTTTTTTATATGAATGATACAGTACAGCAAAAAAAGCTGATTTCAAAGACACTTAGAAAATCTTCAAACAAGAATGCTTCAAGTACGTGTTCGAGACGATTCCACGAAAGCGTGCTGGTCCTAACAAGCACGATAATTCGCACATTAGATCAAAAATAAATGCAAATCAGAGGAGAATGAATAGAATCATTTTAGTATGCATTTGCTTCTTTAACAATAAAAATGATGCAGCGTAGCGTAACTTTAAGATTCACTTTAACAACAGTCACATTAATACTTTTGCCAGTTATAGAATTGTTCAATTCGGTTGCTCCGTAAAATGCTTCAAAACACTCCTTGCAATAATTTTCACTTGCATACCGTTTTGATAGTGGTAGTTTTAAAATTTGATTAGATTGGTTTTGCAAGTAAAAATAGGCTGTAGTTGATTTGAATATTTATCTTTAATTTATGCCTCTCAAGTCGGTTATTTGTTATACATATGTACATATATCCAATCATCATTATTCATGTGTTTCGTAATCTCTATATTTTCATTTCCCTAATCTTTCAAATTTATGTTGTCAATTAAAATTATTTTTATAGAAATCTAAATAACTTCTATCATGACAGTACATACCCATTCACTGTACCCTTAACAAAGTTTGGGTTGAACAAGACGTCCTTCACAATAGCGTTGACCTACTCTGGAATTTCATATTGATTTTCTTGCTAAACTCCGATGGCTGGACTTAGACAAATAGAATACTGGTTTTACTAACGTGCTATGGCTAATTACCGAACTCAAAATATGGATCAATATAATATGCTACATAATTTGCGGTAGTAACGTATAATTTCATCATTCACCAAGCGCTCAATAAATTAGATGCAGTGAAACTCCTGTTCTTAGCGTTCCTATGTTTAGCGTCGTACATACATACCTACTGTATTTATTTAAATATCCTCTACAACTGCGAATAGAGACGATACGGGCAACAAATCGCAATGTAATGTTTAAGTAGGTCAACCCTCGAACATTTTCTAGTTTATCACAAGACTTATCCTTCGTCACAATGATTTGTATACGTTACATTAAATATAGACCGTATATGTCAGCAGTGTTTTAAGAAATAATGACGTACCAATTATACAAGACATTTGTCCCGTTTCTAGTTTATGTCAATTCAGGTAGAATGCCTAAATTGCTAACATTAACTCGCATACCTTATTACGAATGACAATGCCTTTAATTGAATTTTGTTTACATTCGCAACGACAGTGGATTTCATTGTTATTGATTCCAATATCATTATCTTGTCTTTGAACAGTTTTAGTTCTAAAGAAAACAACACCGTTCGGTTATCAAAGTATGTTGGTTAGATTACATTGAAATGTAACATGAGAAAATATAGTGAGAAAATCGATTCTTTTATGAGCGAATGCATATAATACACTCAAACTTTTAATACTAGATACTACAAAACTTGTTTTTATTATAAAAGATAAGTATTTACTTTACAGGCAACTTTTGAGGAAATGTAGACTAAATATTAAAGTATAGAATTGTTGTAACAAAAATGGTCGAAATGAAGCAAGTAGCACATTACGATAATTTCGTGCCGATCTGTTATGTCAATTTGGTTTCTAGCTGCAAACTTGCACTCCCCTCCAATTGGACTATATTGACAAGAACACTTAGATTTGCAAATCAATTTTTCGTATTCTGTCCAATGCTTTACTGGATACGGACTGTAAATCTTTTGCGTTAAATATTGTATGAATTCTATTTCACTTTACTCCTTGTGGGAGAATACCTCAGATATTTAGGTCTGGCAATAAAGATGTAAAATATTCCTCTAGATAAAATTATTAATTCTATTAAACTTACTACTACTACTACTACTTTAGTGAATGTTATTTATATTGTGAATATTTTATTTTAGTAAGATGGGAGTTGGAAACAATGAAAAGCGGCTGTATTGGTCTAACTTAGTGTATGTGTGAGAATTAGTTAGGCTTAGTCGGAAAATAGCTTTTGGAAAAAGCTTACTTGATTTGAATCTCACACGAGAACACGGAACAACTACCTGATACTGTAAATACTTTTTGTGAATGAATCTAGTAGTGAAAACAACATCTATTGAACGAGATAGACTAGGTTCATGTAACGTGCAACAAAAAAAATAGTGAAAAATAGGACATAAACAATGTGGTAACAGTGTAGTTAGAAATAAGTCCCTAATACAAAAAAAGCAAATCAATAAAAATGTACAACTCATATACCGTAAACGTACAAAAATCTTCAAGTAATCAAGGAAATCATACATAAGCAAACAGGCTTAAGTAAAACTGAGTACCTACCTACATAAATTAGAAAACCTCCCCATTGACACCAAGATACTCGGATATGGTATAGAACGTATTTGATGTAATTGATGACAGTTAATATTGTTGATACTTGGTGGAATGTTATTAAAAATTAAGTACAAATGTTGATACCCATACATATTGGAGACCTCTCATACGTGGGTAAGCCATGTATTGGAACACAAAGCGTGTCTTCATTTCTAGTGTCATAAGTATGAAAATCACATTTCAAGAATATACATATGCAAAAAGTGGACGACATGAAGTGCGCTTCGATATTCCTGCCATATGCCTCACTGCTTGTTTCTATAATCGAAAAACTCGAATGCTATGCAAGGATACTGCCCCAAAAGATGAGTCCATACTTTAGTCTTATTGGAAATAAGCTTGTTATTTCTGAACCAAGTAGTAAACTTATTCAGTAAATCTGTGTCTGTGTAAAATCAAATCTTTTCTGTTTGTTTCAGTGTGTTTATCAAGAAACTGGTATTGTCAGCGTACATAATGTACACTATAATAGTGTAAGCTTCTGTGGTTATTAGTAAGACGTTCACGTGCATATATAACAAATAGTAAAGGACCAAGAACCGACCCTTGCGGAACTCCTGCGGAAGTTCTGGGTTCTGATTTCTGACCTTGTACTTAAACTACCTGTGATCTATGTGCCAAATATGACGATAGCCAATCCATAGTTCTGCCACGTATAGCATAAATATATAGTTTCTCGAATTTTAATTGACAGAGTGCAAAAGCAATTTCGGTTTCGAATATCGTATCTAAATAAATAATTTGATTATTGTATGGTATGCCTGAGCTATCAAAGATATCATTCGGAAACTGTGCTGAGTACTCGTTAGTAGAGCTTATAAAGTAATCGCTGAAAGCTTGGACTATTTCGTAGGGCGTTTTAAAGGCAGTTTCATAAACGCAGACATTATTTTAAATTATTTTTCCAACAGTTTTACTTTTATTTTTAGATGTGTTGTATAATCGGCCATTATGCATTTGTTTAGTAGTTTTTAATATCACTCGGTAAGTTGATTTATAGCGTTTATAAAGCTGAAAATCTCTTAATTTGACAGGCGATATCAAGATTCCAAAAGTTCTCCACGGCTTTCTGGTGCTTTTCTAATTATTTCCAAAATTACATAAGGTATCAGGTTCACATCATATCATCTATTCCCATCTGGCCCAAAGCAAGTAAACTGTTCCTAATGAACTAATGATTAACAAATATTAATGCGGAATAAATCAACTATTCCGTATGTTTCACGCACTACTATAATCCATAAAATTCCTAAATATATTTTGCAATTGTATTTATGTAAACAAAAAGAGACATTAAACGGTTGGACAGGTCCATAATTTGTTTACAGTTATATTGTGACTCAAAACCCTACCGATATGTATTCGTGAACAACATACAAATACAAACCATGTAACTTTGCATGCAAATTTAATTTAAGCGGTTATATCTTGATATATGTATGTAATAAGAATATTTATAAAACTCCAGGTTCTAATTTGAGAATGCATCTGATATGCGCAGTAAATTATCAATTGTACCTGTCATCGTATAGTGTACGCTAGAGGCAGACGCAATATCAATAAATTAATGGCGAGACAACATTGAAAAACTTTGAAAATTTGTTCTTTATCACAATATCTGAAAGAATGTTGAGACAATTCTTATAAGGCCTAGAAAAATAATTATGGAATTAATTAGCATATTACCCGAAAATATTTTTTTACAACTTTGCGTAGCTTAGACACGCAACAAATAACTATAATTAAAACATGAATGAACTCTAAATAAATAAATATGTTTACGCGATCCGTTTTTCTAGATACCCAAATAGCCAAATGGTGGTCACTTCTTTTAGCAAACAGTGAATAGTTATGTATTTCTTTTAACTCAATGAATACATATTATTACAAATTAAGTAGTTTATGCCTGTGTGAATACTGTACAATAACAATAATTATAAATAATAATTCTACATTGTTGGAAATATAAGCTTGCTCACAGATACTTTAAATTTATTCTATGTATACGATGCTACTATACAGTACCTAATGTCTATGAATTGTTTCAGGTGCATTTCTCATTCCATTCTTCATAATGTTAATATTAGAAGGTATCCCGCTCTTCCTAATAGAATTAGGCATAGGCCAGAAGATGAGGTTAGGCTCCTTAGGCGTATGGAACACGATACATCCTTGGCTTGGAGGAATTGGCCTCGCTTCCTGTCTCGTCACCTTTTTTGTCGCATTGTATTATAACGTCATCATAACTTGGTGTTTCTATTATTTCTTCAACAGTTTTCAGGTAAGTAATGCACCAATATAATTCTAACTGGATGTTTTGGATGCAGTTTTATCAATTTCAACCAATAAATTTATGCATCTTGTTAATAATATCGGTTGTAGTTTCCGTTACCGTGGTCGGAGTGTCCCAAAATCAACGGAACCGATGTGCCTGAATGCGCTAAATCATCTGAAACTGCGTATTTTTGGTATAGGACTACTCTGGACGCAGCTCCCGCTATTGACGAACCTGGTAATTTGAAATGGTGGATTGTACTTTGCTTGTTGCTATCGTGGATTGTTGTCTTCTTCATCGTGATGAAGGGCATACAAAGCTCAGGAAAGGTAAAACCACTTCCTTTTTTATATATCTGCACCCTATCCAACTACAAATTGTAGGATGTATATTTTTTGGCAGTAACGAGTTTCGAAAAAACAGTTTCAAATTTCGTTTACGTATAATGGTGGATTGTAAACGTACAAAATTTTAAACATGAATTAGCGGATGATATCTGTTCCTATATGGAATGTCGTTAGACCTATATAGGTCCGGATACTGTCTTGTGCAGGTAATAATTTTAGATAATCTGATGTCCAAATTTGATGCAAAGGTTGGTAACAATAAGTATCTGTTGTGTGTAGCCATCTTTATTAAACTGAATTCTTATTTAGTATATATGTACGTTTTCATTTAATAAAGACATCTGTACTGTTATAAAGAGCTCACATTCAACGGATAATTATTACCAATCTAATATCTATTTTGTATTATATATTTTTCGACAAATTTGAGTTAATGTAATAATGAAATTTATTTTATATATATGTATAACAGCGCATAGGTTATTGGGTTCACTGAAAGCAACATGCTGCTTTGCTTCTTTAGCTTTGTAAATTATTTTATTCCTCATATTGTATTGGTATCTCTCCGTATATCACGTTTGGCACTTTTCAAGTACCACTTCAAACCATTTTCCATAGTCAAATCTTGGTGTCACTTTTTCTCTTAGTTTAACTACATAAGTCTCCTAATTCTTTTAGGATTTTGAGTACTAAGTCTCGTCATATAAACCCGGTGTTTTCTTTAAGCCTGAAGAGGCGAGGGCGGAATCAAATATGCTTCCGCCGCTGCAGTTGGGTAGATTTAGCGGTATACTTTGCAATAATACTTTTTTTAATTTTTGACCATCATTTTACTGACGCACATGTCACTATGGGCTTGACTATAGCCAACTAGGTCCAGAGAATCATCTTGCGCGTTAGCTTCCAAGTTTTCCCACACTGAAGCAACGCCGAGTTCATGGCGTTCCTAGAGCGTCTTTTTGGGATGGGCGTTCCGGATCAGTCTCTGATGTAGGAAAATACCAAGATATTTCACTTCACTAGAGCAGTCAATCTGTATGTCCCCAGTGTGAGTATCATTAAAGATTACTGATGATGAATGGTACCATAGCTATTTTATGTGGGTTGATATCTAAGTGTTTTTGAAGGCACCACAATCACATTTAATTCAGGAAAGATTTCAGGTCTCATACTAGACCATCATGATTTCCCCTTATGATAATACGTAACTGTAAGTCACCGAAATATTTAGTAGGATTTATGCTCTATGGCAAGTCGTTTGCCGGCCTTGATAATGAACGCCATTCTAACTTGTTCCCAGAGTTGTAGCATGTAAATTTGGTAGAAGCTAGCGTTAAATTGTTTGATCATTGCTGAGAGAATATTTATGATCCAAGCCTGACTGTAGTAGAACAGAACAAATTTCATCTCCATCTGGCAGTTCGTAGGATTTAATTATTTAATGGCCCATTGGATCATAGTTGGAGTGAATATACATATTCTCATTTTAAGGAAAACGAGAGTTTTCTCCGATTGATGAGAATATTCACTGACTCTGAAAATTGAATATGTATCAGTGCTTTCTGTTCATTCTCCATATAGGTTCCATCTGCTATCTTTGTTTTTGATTTTTAAATCCTTTATGTGCTTATGATCTATGTCAATGACATTGACATCTACATTGAATACGTACTGCCTTATTCATTGAGCACTCTGCTGTATACCATGCCCTTTATTATTGCGTTTCCTTTTCAACCTTCTTTACTGTTTAGCATCGTAGAAATTACGTTCTCGCTAGTAAGATCCACATCTACTTTGGTTCTTAGATGCCCTCTAGCCATGGTCCATCTAGCACATCTAAAGATGGTGTGCTCCATGGTGTCTGATATTCCACAGTAAATGCACAAATTGTCGGTCGTAATCGCAAAGAGTTTGGTGTAGGCGCGAAACTGGTCATGTCCTGTCAAGAATTGTGTCATATACTCTACCTTACGAAATTTGCAGTTGATTCATGGAACGAGTTCGGGTATTAATTGCTTCGCCCAGGTCGCTGTGGTATAATTCTGTTATCTGTAGAAAACCTAAGTTGTTGGTTTGCCAGTTTGATCGGGCTTTTCGAAACCGCGCAGCTGCAGGCAGTTCAATGGCGTTTTCTAAAAAACTTATCCAGGTTCTTTTTTGCCATCTGCAATTATATATTGTATTTTGTTAGAGCTACTCCGTAAGTGTTTCAGTCTACGATAAGTTGCGCTCTATTAAAAGTTTTCTGGCATACACCCTAAGCGTATTGAGCTCTCTGTATCACCAAGAATTTTTTGTATGAGTGTGGCTTTTAACAGGGGAACTCGCTCCATAAAAAGCAATCAGAGCCGTTTGCCGTTTTTTTTTCTACCCTATTATCAGATGCGGACGATTAACTACTTTCATTTTTAGATGTTCCCTATTCATTAACCAGCTTGTCAGCTGAGGTACTCTGTGCTGTTGAAATGTTAGTTTCACCACAATTTATGTTATCGTGATCCTCTAATGAGGACTCGGATACACGTACCAGATATTTATTTGTGTGTGATTTACATTTATAAAACTACGTTGATTTTCTTCGTTATTGTTTAATGTTATTGGTAATCAGATATTTAAGAAGAAACTTGTCTCGTATGTTTGTATTGATGCTTCTCTATTGCAAATAGTGTGCGTTTGTATCCTCATCAATGAGAAACGCCTTGTTTCTGTTTTCAATACATGATGAGTTAGACGTCCACTGGAGGTGCTTTATCTGCCTCCCCGAGGAAGTAGACCAAGGCGACAATTACCTTTTCCCCTTTCGTTAACGCCTAGATCACTGCTCTCTGAAGATAAACTCTGGCATTAGAAGTGCATTAAAGGCTTTTGCGAGTAGAAACGTCGCTCTAGAGATTTCGAGTTTGTTTATAGATATCAAACAGCGAAGGTTGAGAGCCCTTCAATCCTTCTTCTTTATATAACCAGCGTTATGGTCTGAACCATAATGTAGTTAACTGCTTATAAATCTCCTACACAGCACGTCAATTTGGAAACTGTTCTTGCTACAGCTCATGCCATAAAAGTTGACCAATATTTAACAATAAAGTTAATCACTTTAGTGAGTGAGTAAGGCTCAAGTACATTCTGAATCGTAAATCCGTACTAACCAGCCGTAAGAAGAAGACGAATATCACCAATGAAATATACGCGATTATTTATTTTTTGTGACAATTGAATTTTATATGCATATGGTTTGTTAGAATTCTCATCCACTACTGTAATTGATGATAAATTGGGCGTTTTCAACATTCTGGCACATCCATCGATATTTTCAGCTGAAAGCATGTTACGTACTAGTAATCTTTTATAATTGGGTTAGATTACTAATATCTTTCGATTAGAATTGCTAGATTAGTTTGGTTAAAATCATAGCTAAAAGAATTAAGTTTAAACAATTTTTATGCGTTATTAAAAAAAGGAATAATAACCATTAATTCTCATTGGTTATTATGATACCATAACTTTTTCTTTCAAAACGTACACCCCATCAACCTTTCTGCATACTGGCATTTTAAACTGTATTCGCATTAATAGTAGTAGTAGTCAGTAAATTCTTGGCCTTTTTTGCAGTATTAACTCCATATTGATTTCACCATTTAAAACAATTTCTCTTTTTTCCCTACCAACCAGATTCAGAGCTTTAAACAATATCCACTACCTAACTCCGTCCTTCTACACATATCGTTATATGTGGATGTATGTAAGGGGAGGTAAGGGGTTTGAAAATTCGTTAAAAAGTGGGGACGCGTATGAGTCTATCAACGGTGTATTGGTGGGGACGTAGCTCCCTTCACCTCCTCCCCGCTTTCAATATCCTATGACTCAAAACGACCGGTATGTTTTCTTATGCCATAATAACGTGTGATGGATGAAAGGTGTATGTAATTCAGTTACTCTAAGATCAGACGATTTGGCAATTTACTGAAATGCTTTAATCGACCATGCATTTCTCGACATATTCATGTGGAAGTGAGTATATCTAGTATGGCTTCCTATAAGTTTGGGGCAGAATAGCGCAACCAAGCGTAAACTAGTCTACGTTATATTATATGGCTGCAACAAGTTGGTAAACAGTTCGATTGTACTTGCCAGCTTTCTGGAACTGAAAATAATTTATATTTCAGTCAGTAATACATATTTATTTATTTAATGAACTTACTTTTCTACTATACGTGCTCTAGTTTAAAAAAAATCGTAAATACATCTGCAAAACAAGAATGTAATATCATAGAATACAGGTGAGGTCGTATTTGAAGTAAAAACCTAAATTCAAACTTTTAAAGCCTTGGCGAATTAATAAAATTAATCGGGGCTTTTTTGACAGATGTTTTTAGTGCTTGCATTGTTGAATGCAAAAATGTGCCCAAGCTTCTTAATCCAGTGTAAAATCACAACTATCAAATAAATTGCCTTTCTCGTTTACACATTCAGTGATTTATTTGACAACTCGTTCGTTTACTCTCTATACTCTATATGCAAAAATGGCCACTAAGCTGTCGAGGTAATTCCAGTAAATTATAAAACGACATCACTACAAAATATCATTTAACGGTTTGTTAGATACCTGCACAGAGAGTATTACAAGATACATACATCGGTAATCAAAGAATATCCAGTATTAAGATTGCCAAAGACGATTATAAATAATCCTGCTAACGGATAGGGTACAATCGTTGCATACTGTAGTAAATAATAATTAAGGGATTTTAAGATTGTAAGTTAATACAGAAAATAGTTCGAAGTAAGCTCAAAGCTCTAAATTATTTGCTTAACTCAGCAAATGGATATTTTCTAGTAATCCTGGAGTTAACATAACTTGCTTTAACATAATGAATCGATATACAAAAATTTATTGCTGAAGTTTCTTATAGTAGTTGCGATGCAGTAAAATCGCCCTCCATGGAAAAGCTGCGGATGATAAACTAGATCATAGGAAAATGTTTTTATCCTAGAATTTTGTAGCGCAAATTATTAAAATATAAATAAAATAGACTCATTATATTGATTTATATTTAATGATTTTCTTTTAACGGAAACCTAAATGTGTCTGATTCAGCTATCAGTCTGATTCGCTGAAGAAGACATATGTACATAAAAGCTTGAGTTTTAAAAATGTTAGTCTTAAAATATCTACATTGACTATTCTTGTTTCAGGTTGTGTATTTTACATCCATGTTTCCCTATCTGGTACTAACAATTTTCTTCATTCGCGGAATTACGCTTAATGGTGCAAGCGATGGACTAATGCATATGTACAAACCAAAGGTAATTAAATAATCAAACATCTTCGTATACATTATAGAGCGCATTATTTGCCCTTACGGAATAGTAGCGTAATAACAAAATTTGTCATTGCCAGTTGTTAGCTGTTGTAGGCGTTCTATTATTATCCACAGCGTTTTTAATTATTTAAAATTGCAAACTTTAATCATTTTTGCACGCTGCAGCATAGCAGAAAGTTTTCCATGATAAATCAATATCCGTGCTATTACTATAGCTTTATGTCATCAACTTACCGCATGATACGTTAATGCGGCATACAGGACGCAATCTAAGTGATTTAAATGTTTCTTATCCTTTCAAGATGCAGTTTTTTGATTGATTTTTTATTTAGCGCTGCAAGCTGTATATTTTCCGAAAATAAAGTGCTTTAAAATAAAATTAATCGTGTCTTAAAGTTACTGACATCATCTTGATGCTTATTTCTCTTTTACTTTAGATCGAAAAACTCGCAGATCCCACCGTGTGGCTAGATGCGGCTACGCAAGTGTTTTATTCTTTTGGTTTAGCTTTTGGTTCTTTAATAGCTTTTGGTTCCTATAATCAACCAAAGAATAATTGTGTAAGAGATGTGATACTTGTCTCCGTTTGTAATGCAATCACTGCCATATACGCCAGCGCTGTTATCTTCGCGATTTTGGGATTCAAAGCGTGGAAAAATGTGGAAAGATGCCGGTAAGAATTTGAAACCAACTTCAATTAGACCTTCATCAATTTATTATGTTAAAATCTAAATGAAGCAGTGACGAAAAGAAGAAACCATCTGATTTATATTTAACATTTTAGGAACGCAACTTCAACGGAAATGTGGAATAAAACGTCTTTGAGCGTAGACCCTTGCAGCATGGCTCAACAATTAGATGCTGTAAGTAAAAATAAATAAACTATATACGGAAGTTGTATATTTGTTCATTTTCAGGCTGCAGAAGGAACTGGATTAGCTTTTATTGTTTTCACACAAGCCATTGTGGAATTACCAGGTGCCCCGTTTTGGGCAGTTATTTTCTTTCTAATGTTGCTGTCGCTCGGACTAGGTTCTCAAATTGGTATCCTGGAAGGAATGTTATGTACCATATTCGATATCGAAATACTGAAGAGAATTCCGAAACAATATATTACAGGTATTTCTTTAGGAAACAATATAAATTTTATGTTTAAACATTCACTTTGACTTTCTAAATTTTAATATTAAAATACATCTAGTATGATAATGAAGTATGTTAAGATAAATTGACTACTTTTCATATATGTATGTACATACAATGTAAATCGTGCGAGGTCAATCCATAATATACTACGGTAGTCTTAAATTTTAATGTTTCTCATTTTAAGTTGAAAGATTGGTATTGATTATCCTCACTATTTGCTCTTCTAAGGACTATCGAAAGAGATTTTGGTCGATCATTTAATCTATTGCAAAATATTATTCAACATTGGCTTATCATTGAGACTGCAAAGGTCAAGCCAAATTCATAAGATTAGCTTACAGACACATGTTCGCTATAAACATACTAATTTCCAATTGTGTGGGTTGAAACTTTCCATGTTCCCAGATACCCCTGTTGGCGGTTTACGTTTGCGTATTCAAGTGGACTTACAGGTAGATCATATTCTACGTTACTGCAACTATTTCGTAGATTAGTGCGAAATTAGTTGGAAAATTATTTACGCAGTCTTTCCTCTGGCAAATGATTATTTGAATATGAATATCCACAACGCATTCCATTCATAATTTAATTTACTTGGCAACTAGCGAAATGTCCCTTCTTTGGCAGCTATAGCTTTTTCAACACATTTCGTAATGTTAAGTTTGTTCTCCATCAACCTTTTTAAGCAAGAAATCGATTCACTACTCCTTGCATCGTTCTAGGATACGTCAGGTGCAAAAAATCCGACAACATGATTGTCATTACAACCAATTTTCAAACATTCCATTAAGTAATTTGAAAATCTGCCATATGTCATCTAAAAATTCATTAGAATGACTACGAATACTACTACTCACCACTCCAGCTATTTTAAAATCAAGATCTCCATATAATACGTTGTTGATTTGTGCCAGATTAAGAAAAACTCAATCAGAACCTAAATTATTTCATCGTTTAAGATTCTAGGAAAGATTAAATGATAACCCATTAGATTAACTCTTAAAGCGTCTACAATTGGAAGAGATACGTGGCTAAAATTTTTGCCAATCGTCTTCGTTAAATTATTTTATTTATAGAACAATCAAAATTTATAGATAGAATAACATCGCGTTGAAAATACCTTTTTATGAGACATAGCAATTCGCGACAGTTTATTCTTGCTAATGGCTTTTCCATGAATTTGAAAAAATGGTGTATTTGAACAATACATGTAGAACAAAATGGCACAGGGCTTTTGGAAGAGATAGTACAGAGGAGAGGCTAGAAGTTTACGATTCACACTTGAGTATGTAAAATCGGGCAAATCTGTCATACGGCGGTATTTTCGCCAATACTTCAGTATTGGTCGTCACCGTTCAGTTCCGACGCATTACACAATCAACAGATGGGTACAAAATCTTAGAACACCGGCATCAACAATCACAAATCCAAAACTTCGACCTGGTCACTACAGTATATGGAGATCAGGGCCCTTTGACCAAAACGATGTTCTATATATGTAGAATTTTATTCCAAGACCTTCGCTTTTACCAGTATACACTTAGAGTTGTTCAAGTAATTTTTGCCGATGAAAATGAAAATCAACCAATAATGATGAAAATTAATGTGACTCATTTTTAAGTGAGTAGTATGTTAACTAGCAAAACTGCCGATATTGGACAGCTGAACACTCTGGTAAACCCCAACGACGCCCACTAAATTTTTATTTTATCAAAGTAATTTCCAATGCCAAATTAATAAAATCATAGATGATTAAAAAATTATAGCTCTAACTGTACCACCAATCCACTTAAAATGCAAACTGAGAGAATTAAAAGTAAAAACATGTACGTATATGTAAAAACCGAACGAAGGATGCCAAAAACATAATAAACAAAAAATGCCCGTAAGGGGCGCTCATAGTCTATTGTTGGAATCACCCTGCTAACGAGAGTATAATGAAACTAGGTCAGTGTGGGTGTCTTCGAATCACGTAACAGAGCTACTGTGAAATTAGATCGAGCATGCCAAGCTTCGCTGATGAGTCGAGGTTAAAGACGAAATTACGTGATCCAAGGCCTGTGCTTGATCTAGTTCCATTGTACTATCGTTAGCAGGATGATTCCCACAATAGACCACGAGCGCCTATTATAGGCATTTTTTGTGTTTAACATGTATATGTGGTATATTTGACTCAGGCAATAGCGTCAAACTACTTTCTGTGATATGCCTTCTACTATCTTTTACTTTCTTCTTTTTTCTGGTATAGTCGTGGTTGGGTTGTGTTGTTGTATAACATATTATTATGGATATTATCAACTTCTTCAAATCTTTACAATAACTTCGGAGGAAGTACAATACCATATAATCGTGGTTCAACTCAAACGACAATGCACTGCAAGTGAAGTGAATGTTTTTTATAGTATATTTCTGTCTATACCATGCTTTGTTTTTATTTACAGCTTGCGTATGTGTAATTTGTTTTTTCGTTGGTTTACTCTTTTGCACTGGCGCTGGAGAATATTGGCTCAAGATGTTCGATTCCTTTGCCGGAACCATCGGTCTGGTAGTCGTCGCTTTAACGGAAATGATAGCAGTCATCTTCATTTATGGACATGAAAAGTTTTCGCAGGATATATATGACATGACCGGCTACAGACCTGGCTTATTTTGGCAGATTACATGGCGATTCTTGGCACCGTTACTTATGACCGTGATTTTAATTTCGTCTATTGTTACGATGGCCGTCAATAATCCAACTTACTCAGCATGGAATGCTGAAAAGGTATTTTTCTCACCAAATCGCACGTGAAAACAACATTTGTAATAGTTATGAATTTGGAAGATAACTATTAAATATTAGGTACTGTATATGTATCTGCTGCTTCAAAAACTTATTCTTCCAAAATCGTAACATGATTAATAATAATAATTTCCTCAAAACTTAAATGTTACTTTAACATTATAGGGTGAAGTGCAAACTAAACAATACCCTCCTTGGGTGTTAGGAATTGCAGTTGCAATGATGCTTGCTGGGGTACTGCCAATTCCCATTGTGTTCTTACTACGTCGTTACCAATGCCTCAAATTCGATGTCAACATTCACGAAGGTTCTATCAGACGTATCGATACAACTGTCTCTACAAAAGAAATGATCACCGATGTCGATGTAAGTTACTACTTAACACTTTCTTTAATCTTAATGTGTTAATTATGCGAAAGTGTTTTATAAAGATGTTGCAAATTTTACAGCTTTAAAATTGACCACAGTTTAATAAAATATTAAGTAGGTTACAATATACCAATACATTAGATTTTGGTAACCTTTTAAATATTTGTATTTTTCAGAAATTCAGGCAAAAATATTGCCGTCCTATAACTACTTTAATTATTTCAACACCACTGAGAATTTTGATATATCATAAAGCAAGGGATATATTTTAAAATACTATAACTTTTAACCAATTAAGTTAATAACAAAAAAAATAAACGAAATCTTATTGCCTAACTCATGGTATTTAGTATGCCCAGAACTGGTTAAGGCAATTGCTCGATATAACCTGCTGTAAATCCGCACCAAACAGCGACTTTCTTGTCATGAAGACCTTCTTGAGCGTTTTCTTGTAGATTTTCTACAGATCCCACTCTATAGTTTTGAGTATTGACTCCACCATTCACAGTAAAATGTGCCTTATTTGTCCATAAAATATACATAGAATAACGATTCGGATTCAAGTTCCATCTGAGCCTACCCACAAAGAAAAATCGTACCTATTAGCCAAATCTGTCTCTTTTAATTCAAACAGCATTTTCAGTTTGGATACATTTATACAATTTTGCGTAAAATTTTCCAAACCGTGGTATACGGCACTTGCAATCACTTGGTTATCGCATTTATACTGCTGATTGCTAGCGGATTGGCTCTGACTAGTTCCTGATTTTCACAAAAAACCTCTGCAACTTGGGCATCAATAATTCTTGGTCTTCCTGATCTTGGTAGGTCAGTTACAGACCCAGTTTATTCAAATTTTGAAATAAGGCCTTGCTTTCAAACCAATTCTCGTGCAAAATCTTCGTAATCCAGCGGTACATTGTTTGCCGCATTCATAATGACATTGAACGAAACCAATTCTTGTTTGTAAATCCATGCGATTATTGAGTCGTTTGAATTATTTGAGACTTCATATTGAATAGTTTCATTTTAACACTAGTGTCAACAATTGTAATGACAACGCTTATATTTCCCATAGATCAGTAATATCCCATTCCCTAAACAATTAGGTTTGGTTTATTATTAAGTTATTAACTTAATTTGTTAAAAAGTTGATGATAAGATTATACATGATTAGTTGCAATAAATATTTACATCTATTTAGACAGTTTTACTCAATACAAGAAATTATGAAATGCTTCCGCAAAATTGATAAACATATCTTATCTTGTAATATAAACATTTTAGAAGGCGAGACTAACTATTTAAAAACAATAATGTTTTTTTTTTTTGGTGATTGAAAACCTTATTTGTTTGTTGTGAATTTTGCTTGCTTAACAATTGTATGTTTTGATTGATCAGGATGTAACCAGTCCGGACGGTCCCTGTCTCACTGCTACCAACACACATAAAAATAAGTTTACTATCGGAGATTTTGAAGTTTAATTGTAAGTAATGATGATGGTCTCTTACATGGTGCAAGTTTATATGCGAGGAATGCATAGTTTCAACGTAATAATTTTTTAAAGCATGAGATGTAAATCTGTCTCATTTAAATTTTAAAATATGATAATATTACCAGTATTACAAATGAGGTAGATTAACGAACTGCACCGAGAACTGTTCTTCGCTTGCCTTTTTCTTCCACGTTTCCAGTTTAATAGACAAAATTAATTTCAATAGATACGAGTATTATAGCATGTAGCATGGGATATTTTATATTAAATAAATGCAGATTGCATGAAACAACTTTTTACTCAATTAGAATTCTCATCATAATTCTTGCATTGTATATATCATACCAATTAAACTATAGATATCGTAGAATGTTAGATCGAAACACAATTCTTCTACACAACGATTGAGGAATAGCAAATTGTTAGCCACTGTATATTTCTCTTCTTTTTTTTTCTTATAACAAGTGTACAGCGTATCTTCTTGGATTTTATTTCAGTATATAAGTACATATATGTACATACATACAACAGTAGTTGGCTCCATAAACTCATTTATGTAATTTATTAAAATTTTGACCTAAAAAATTCTGGAGTTTTAAGAAGAAAGAAGCAAAAGGTTTTATTCGAGATGTTGATCACATATTCTTAACTTAAGCTTCGTAATTTTAATTCACAATTAGAAAATATTTTTAGTCGTTTATAATTAGCATACAAGCTGGCTGTTACAATTTATATTTTTTCCATGGAAATTTTGTCTTATATCTCAAGCTTAACTCACAGATATTTCCACCTTCAACTGTAAATAATTGCCAATGAAGTATTTTGAATTACGCTTAACATGCTTGTTGTATTGCGCTTTACCACAATTTAAAAATACATTGCATGAGCTTTTTTAAGAAAGTAACAAATTAACGTAAGTATAGTAACTAATAACGCTTACTAACCTTAAATGCGTAGTAATAACAACAGATATAAATACCATTATATGTAATCGAGATAAAAGGTTTTTTTTAACATTATGTAATGTTAAACATTATTCACGATTTTTGATTTGATAGAAATTAGTTATTTATTGACAAGTTTACTTTCGTCCGAATTTGGAAGATACGCCACTGCCCTTACTGATAATAAAAATTATGTTAAAATGACAGAAATTAACGAAGCCGTTTTAACTGCAATTGTTGAAAATCCTAAAGTTAGCACTAGAAAAATGGGAAATAACTTTTATATCTCACACATTCTAGTTTGGAGAATTCGTCATGATTTTTTGTTAGGTATATCAGTTACAATGATTCCATGCCATATTTTTTCCCAAAATTCTGTGTTAATGTTTATCAATGGTGTTTGAAGAATATTGCAAAAAATCCCATGTTTAGCTGTGAAATAATCTTCACAGATGAAGCTGAATTCTTAAGAAACGCTACCAGAAAACTGTTTCATTAATCATGTTTAGACCGAACAAAATTAGCACGCAAATATCAAATTTAACCAATAACTGCAGTAAAGATCTAGGCTAAGATTATTGTATATAGCGTAATTGCCAAAACGAAGAGAATGATTTAGCAATACTGCTTGAAGAAGTGCTTATATTAGTTAAAAATGTTTCATGCATGAGGTTGCACCAATTCATTTCAGTCTACATAGAGGCGAAAGTATATTTAAACCATACATCCATGACTAGATCGTGGCGGACTTCAACTATAGCCTTCAAGCTCTCCAGATTTAAATAGTCTGAACTATTTATTAAAGGAGCATCCGAGCTTCCTATGATGTAATAAAGAATACTGACGGCAGTTTCTAACGAATGCACACGAATATGAGAGAAAAATATCTGAGGCATCAAATTGGCAGGATGAAGGCATTGGGAACAACTAACTTCCTTTTTTGCTATTATTGCAAAAATGTTATTCATTTAAAAACAACCAACATTCTACATAGAAAAAGCAGTATCTCTGGAGTTTTTACTTTTTAACTTTTTATTCATAATGTCACAAAGGAACCGCTTCTTTCAACATAGGCATTCGATAAAGAAACCCACTATGTATCAAACTTGCACTGCAAAAGCAGAATTTGTTGAATAAATGAAAGAACTTCAGAAAATATCGTAAAGATTTACTTCAAGATAACAGAAAACAAATGATAGCATATATATGTATGTAGGTACATACATACATACAGTTAGGGAAAGAAGTATTCATACAGTAAGCAATTTAAACATACTTAATGGCACTATATGTTTTCGCTCAGTATTGTTTTGTAAATTTATATGGCAGTAAAAATTAGCAAATTTAATAGACTACAAGATAATATATAATTTAATGAGAAAATAAAAGTCATTTTACAGAAAACAAATAAAATTCTGAAATAATACATAATTTTTCGGAAAAAAATATCCATACAGCTCTAGATGTACATAATACATTGAATACATTTTGATTTTAATATGCTGTGAGATAACCATCCCCCGTAATAATTGCTTGTAACCGTTTCGGCATCGATTCAACCAGATTGCAGCAGACATTTGGACTTATTGTTTGCCATTCCTTCAATAAAACCCTTTTTTAAGTCATTTGTATTAGAAGTTTTATGTTTCTTGGCCCGTAGCTTCAACTTCTGCCAGAGATACTCTATGGGGTTAACATCTGGTGATTGTGGAGGTGATTCCAGTTTATAAGGTGTATCATATAACAACCATTCATGAACAAGATAAGATTTATGTTTCGAGGCGTTATCTTGTTGAAAGTAATAGTGACCCGAAACATTCGACACAGCTGAACTCTGGTTCAAATTTTCTTTTAGAATGTCTAACTAACATATTTGTTGATAATTTTATCGATAAATACCAATTTGCCAACTCCCGATGCCGTCATTAGGCCCCATACAAAGACGCTTTCAGATATTCCTCTTTCAATGCAGTTTCTTCTTTACGCAATACTAATTCGATTTTATCTGAAGTCTATAGATTAAATATACTCTCATCTGAAAAGATGTCACGGTGCCAAAATTCTGGAGGCTTATTTAAAAAGTCTCTGACAAATTCTCTTCCTATTGATACTGTCAATAACACGTTTTTTCTTCCCGTTCGCGGTCTAAAGCCCACTTCATGTAACCTATTGCCGATGTTTTTGTAGTCACCGATTTTTCGGTCCTTGTAATTTACTACGTAATACGCTGGAAGTTTGGAAAGGATTCTCTTTAATTTGCTGCAATATTAGCTTTTCCTCGCGAACAGTTGATATGCGAGGTCAGCCAGATCCTGTCTTATTTTCTATCATGTCAAGTTTTTTGTGCTTATTAATAATATATAGCACTGTGGCATGACTTTTACCAACAATTACCTCAATGATACTTATTTTCGCATTAAATTATATATTATCTTATAAGTCTATTAAATTTTCTAGCTTTTATTGTATTATAAACTTATAAAACAACACTAAGCGAAAAGATATTTATCTTTATATTTAAATTACTTACTGTATGAATACTTTTTCCCTAACTGTATATGTATATAGGATAAACGAAAGTTGATGGATAAAAATCCAGTTAATTTTCTAAGTAATGTTCATGACTCACAGATAACTATGCCTGTTACAAGAAAAATTAAAGATCACTCTCTTCAAGAAGTCACTTGTTCCATTAGAGTGAAATACTATAACATCAATATGGATTATGCTGACTTAAGGGACATAGGTAACCATTCTCACCAAATAAATGGCAAAAGTAGAAAGTGATGGATGGTGATTTTTTGGCTTTTTGTTAATAATAGTGTAATAAATTAATGCAATTACTTTTATCTTTTTTCTTCAGCATTAATTAGCTCCACTTTACTGAGAAAAACTATATAAAATTAGAGAAATTTCTCTGAGTGATTTCATTATATGTGACCTGGACTATAGAAAGATACCTATGGTCGGAAAAATCAATTTTTGTTTTTTGATCGAAATTTATAGAAAATTGAATGTATTTTTCAATGGAACAAAACGCAGACTCCTAAGTTTGAAACTTTTGCTGGAAATCATCCTTAAAGTTCAACATTAATTATAAAAATCCGTTCAACGTTCACAAAATTATCTATTTAGGGGAAACTACTTGAATAAATTACAAAAAAAACTATTGTAAAAAGCACCACTGTATAGTGGAAGTCTAAAGAGAGGTGGAGAGCCAAGGGTAAGACGAAAAAAAGAAGCGGTAGAAGCGCAAATACAAACGCGACGCACGCCCACGACTTGTTATCTTTAATAGCTGCTTACTCGCAAACTTAATTTCAAACGATAGGTAGGTACTTTTCCGTGGTGCAGGTCACATATTATATATACTACATTTCTAGTACAAGATTTGGAAATAGGGTCTGTTCTTTAATTCAGCAAAATGGTGTGGTGCGCCAGCGATGCTTTACTGGTGGGTCCACCAGTGTTCAATTTAAAAACGTTCCTAATCACGATGTTGAATTTTTCCTCAGAGCAACACAACCTTTTTTTAATCAAATCAACACGTCCAGTTACATTGATGTCATGTCTAAACACACAATATGAAATTAAATATTTTTCTTCCACTTCGATATATATCCACCGAAACTACCAAACATTGTTGTCGATAGAAAGTTGTTGGAGTTATGGTACCATCGAACGATAATAAAAGAACGGAGTTTGTTGAAACAGTAATACATGAGAACGCTTTTGGTGGCACCAATTCAACTGGTCGATCTGATCCACCGGTGAAAAAAAGAACAGGCCCATAGTATAAATCAACATTTACATAACGAATGCAGTATGCAAACGACTTTGATAAATGCTCGATAGTAAAACTTCATATTAAATCGTTAATGTATACAGACCTCGCACCACACTTCAAGCGGGTACAAAATTAGTACCTAGGTAGATAGGATTCTAGTTTTATAGAACACGGAAAAACCTAATGCAGACGCATATTTAACTTGTGGTGGTGATTGTGCATAATTTCAAATATTACGCAACTGCAGTCGTATATTATATCTTTCAGTTTCTGAATTCCAGTGTTTGATTAATATTGATATTTTTCTATTTCTCTTTTTAGCTCGATTCTGACGACGATGATCATCGCCTTTCATCATACCACGACGACGACAGTGACGATGACCTTCGCGTAGATATAAACCGTATAGGGAAAGCCTTCCGCATGGAAGTCATGGACGACTAACGTAAATTTAAAGAAACAACAAGAGATGTCTAACGTTGTAGGTTTAGTTTAGCGAATATTTAAAATTCATATATTAACTAAAGAAACAACAGCAAACGTTAGAAATAGAAATTATTTCGTCCCGATACATATTACCTTTTTCTAGATTACGTAACGTTATGTAGTATTTTAGTTAAGCAATAGACAACTTACAGTCAGTATACAAGAGACAAAAATGCTAACAAAAAGTAATAAGTGCAAGACCCGTCCGTCATTTATACGGATAGTGCGTTTTTTAAAAACGTCGATTTGTCCTCAAAAAACGTAAAAAATGCTAAAGCGTGAATTAAATCGACACACGCCGCATAGAAATTTAAATTACTGTAAGTATAACAATATACAAAAACTAGTCAATTTTGCAAAGAGGAAGCATATACATCAATGGTAAATAGTTTAACATTAAAAAGAGTATATTTTGTACATATGTGTAGACACTTAAATATAAGTTATTCGTTCATTATACGTTTTCGTTTTTTCGTATTTATTACAGTATTAATATATACAGGGTAGCCCCGTTAAAGAAACGAAAAGATAGTTTAGATACGAATATAAAAATGTAACAGATGAATTGAAATAAATCTTGAAATTCGCTCAGGATACGTCAAAGATACGAAAATGTAGGAAAAACAATAGTATTTTACACAACATCTACATAATGATATTTTCATTGGCAAGTGCACTTCCAGCGACTTACTAAGCTATACGGCTTGTTAAAACTACAACTACAGCTCCTGCTGTGGAAATTGTATATGTAAAAACTCTTTTTGCATGGCTTTGTGTTATACATATTAGAATATACAGAATTTCCTTTAAAGTACTCCAAAATGTGCGAAAGAAACGTTATATTTTTCCTAATAGTGCAAACCAGTGTCAGTTACAGAGATTGAGAAGAATTAAAAGCCCTATTAACGAAATTATCTGTTATTGCTTCTTTGACTGTTTGTGTAAACGAACTAGTCTAAAGTAGTTCGTTGTCTAACATAAAGTGGTTTATTCGTCCTCAGTTAGTGTTGTAAAGGATAACTGTTTGACATGCCGCAAAACTTTTATTCCGTACTTTGTCGCTTATAAGAAAGGATGCTGGATAAATTTTGTGTCGACAATAGAGAAAGAAGTAACCGTTACATTTTCTTTGTATTTATAATTGTTTCTAAGTTATTATTTATCGCCCAATGAACCTTTTCGTGTCTATTTATCCAATTTAGTAGTAGTATTATTATTTGCCGCTTGTTTCTTCTGCTAATTTCTTTCAAAATGTTAGAAACAGTTGTATGTACCTTTGATTGTGGCATATCACTATATATTCTTAGTAACTATTTTGCTAACAACAAGATTAGATTTTGTAGTCGTTTGAGTATTCCCTCCCCTTAATAACAGGTTTGACTTGAACAATAAATGTCACAGTGGCCAAATTTTCAATATTTCCATATACCTTTAATTTCCTGTTCAGCTTTCTTCCTTAGTAGCAATAACAGTTTTATAAGCGCTTTATTTCCTTACTACTTTCTTTTTCATCTTATGGATTACGATTCACAATCACGATCGATATTAACTGAAGGTTATTTGTCCGTCTAGTGGCGCACAGCGTAGGGCACATGCTTCCTAGTCTGGTGGTACCACGGTATGTTCTTTCTCAATTAGGTTTTATGTAGTTTCCCAAATGCCATGACAAATGCAGAAAGGCAATATCTTAAGTCGGTCTACAGCCACAAGTGTAATAATAACACATGGTCTCTGTAATTGGCACAAGCTGTTAGAAGATGTGAAGTCATGAATTATTAGAGCTTTCTATAAGAATCCAGTGTTTGGAAAATATCGTGCGTCCTATCGCAATGGATGCTATTTGTAGTTGTTATATAAAACGTATACTTTGACGCATCCTGAATTGAAAAACGTTACCTGAATGTGATATGATATAATTACTATATTAATTAATGATGGTTGCATTACTTCATTTCTTTGGATATATGTAGGTGTAGATATTGACGAGATATCTTAAAAGAGAGATAACTGCAAAAGATTCCCATAGGATTCGATTAAATACGAAGTGTACGTTATATGAGCATGTGAAACATGCCAAGTAAACGTTATTAAAATTCTAACAATAAAATAATCTCTTGAGATTGACGAGTGAGACTCAGAGCGTGATAAAATTCGTGAAAAACTAAATTTTTATGCATACCATAGATTAGAAGGCGCGCAAAATTTTATTAATTTATATATATTGTTATATTTTTATGAGCATTTTTGAAAATGAAAAATCAAAATTTTATCAAAAAGAAAAAATATTTACACTGTTAACTCTACTTACCAAGGTTTTAATTTATTTGTAGTACCTACTGAGTGCCCTATGTATTTAAAAAACACGCAGACTAAGACTTAACTTCCATTAAATAGTACAGGCTTCCAAGTTTTTATTTCATTTTCACAGAAACGTTGTTATTAATTTCTCGTATTTCATGTTTACATGGGCGCGTATATGGTATCTAATTTTATCACATATAAAGAGAGCATAATATTCAATTGAAAATATCTGTGTAAATATTAAGTATAAATACAATTACGAAAATGTCGCCAATAACGTTGTGAATCTAACTTTAGTGTTTAGAGTATATAAAACATTGTTGCTGTTTAAAATACGTATAATAAATATGTAAGTGTATAATCAAGATGCTCAATGTAGTTAACTTTTGAAAGGAAAAAGAGACAAGTGGAGAAAATATGCTTTTGTTTGATATTATAGGTGTTACAAAAATGTTGCTTTAATTAATTTAACGGTTATTCCAATAGTAAAGTGCTAAAATTTCCAAGCACGTTTAAATATTTCAAGGGAAATGGAACATTATAAGTTGAGACATATTTGTTTTAAATTGATTCGATAATTACGACCATCTATCACCCTGTATATTCTCTGTAATTTGTATTTAATTTATTTGATGAATTACAGATTTCGTAACGTACCTAACATAAAATCACGCGCCTGGCTGCAAGTTGCTGTTACTGTTTATTTCAGCTTTGAAATCAATCACACCTGAACACTGTTGACTGCGCAAAGTATCATTTTTATTAGAGATACTAATTGATTCGTATCTTTAATAAACTATAGAATATATATATAAAATGTACTAAGTACCAATGAAATACAATTTTAAAATAAAAGGATTAAAATAGTACCTAAGGTCAGGGAAAGGGAAAGGAAGTTAGGGGTAAGTGATGAGCTACTTCAAAATTTGTTTAAAATATCGAAAACTGTTTTTACAACAAAGCTCAAACCTAGTTAAGCTGCCTTATAAATTAAATTAACTGCCTTAGATCTTATTAAAACACCAGCTTAGTTACTTTAACAGTAGTATAAATAGTAGTTTAGAAGCTAGTCGTAATTTCAGTAGGCTTGCAGTAAGTTTACAAATCAAATCGACCCCCTATCTACTTCAGTAGTAATGACAGTTGTTGTTGACAACAGCCTTAATATAATGTTTAAAATTTTCACGAATAGTCACGAATTAACACGAATTGAAGCAGCAATCAAAAAAGTAGATTTGATAACAATTTAAGATTTAAATTTATTACTCATCAGCATATAACGCTGTATTTAGATCAATATTACTTACAATTAACAATGCTTAAGCTTCCACGGCCGGTATAACTATTACTTATTATTTTTTCCGGGTTTCCGTCACTTTTAATAGGGAATCAGTTCAGTTATCGTGAAGAAGCTGTCAGTATGAACAGCGAAACGTCGAATGCAAATTTTGACCCAAGGGGGAAACCCGGAAGAAGTAATGAGTAATTACTTACAATTGGTACATTTTTTCTCTAACAACGCCAAATCAAATTGAACAGAGTTATATTTATCTATGCACAATCTTGTTTAAATAACTGTATACTTCTTAATATTAAAATCAAATTTTTCAAATTACTTTTTTAGAAAAATTAGTACCTAGGTACTATATTTTACTATCATACAGTTTGACTATGGATTAAGACGAGGATATCGCAGCACTAGTAACAATTTATAATCTCCATTATTCTTACAAACATCTATATGTGTAGCTCAATGCTGATGACTACGTTACGAAACCTATGAATCACTGCAATTAGCTCAAGTCGCCTCTATAGTTGGAAATTTTGGCATTCATATTTGAAGTCTACGTTAACTAAGATTACGAATCCAAAGTGTGTCTTCCTCGGACAATATAATAATACTGTAATGTCATTTTGCACGCACTTTCATTAAAAACCACGATTTTCATTTTTTGTATGTTGCAAGTCAAAATTTTACTCGTGGATATCAAGTCGAAAGAATTTATATATTTAAAATGACTAACGGCAATATCCCGGTTAAATAATGACTGACATTTTTGTAGGTATTAACAAAGTACAGAAGTATGAACGTCCAATTTTGTTTGGAAGTTCAAGTGATAGTGACGCTTTTAATGATTAATATATTTAATGTTACAATGCATTAAGTTTAGACATCTCTTTCAATAAAAGTAGTAAAAATTTAAACTGAAACAAATGCAATTATGTTATACGCCATTATTATAGAAATTTTTTTATCTGGGCTGTATAACAAACAACCAAAAAAGAATATATGTATGCACTGCTTGGATATTGAGCTTGTGGTAATACATGCATAAACACAGCACTACTTGTTTACTTATTCTTCTATAATTTAATTTAAAACTAGTTTTTTAAGCTTTGTCCGAATATACCGATTTCCAAGTAGAAATGGCTACAAATCCATTAATTTATTATCACAAACTCCTTACTCAAGTATTATTTCTATCGTTGTTGTGGCAACTATTGGTGTATGTAATTTGAATTATTAAAAATATTTGTAAATAGTGTATATAAAGTACTTACATACTTACAAGAATACTCCTTAGATATAAATAGCTTTAGTTCGTAGTTTATAGATCTTTTCTCATTTTAGAATGGTGATTATAATTTTTGAATATGTTTTTATAATTTACGCATGCATTGTAGCGCTCTTATTGACGTAGGAGTGGCGGATTTTCAAATAAAAGCTCTTTAAGTCTAGGTACCAATTCCTGTTTTCGTCACTTGTTTTAATTATTTAATTTGAAATATTCGAAATTATAATGGCTTTCGGTTTAATATAAATTTGAATCAAAATGTTGTAAAATTACACTTATGTACCTATAAGTTAGCAAAGAAGAAAACTACTGAGATAGTGTTGGATAACTGAGACCTGGTTTTTCGCTGTAGATCTTGTATGATATTTTTCGGCATTTTAAAGATTTTTTTGTTCTCTATATAAGCTTATCAATTTGCATATTTTATGCCAATTAACAGGCACAATACACCTAGTGAAAACGCTAAATATATGTATACTTTAATATCATATAGTAAAAATATAATTTTTTCTATTACATGTTTCAAAAGAAAAACATTTCTTGCTTTATATCGCACGTGCACAACAGTCGGAAATGTCAAAATCCGTAATTGTCACAACAGGTTCACCTTTCGACCACCAAAGTAATTGGTAGACTTTATGAAGTGGAGGGTTAATAGGCAAACCAATTGCTTCACATTGAACTTATTTTGATAAAGTACCTTCGTACAATAAAAGCATGCCCCAGCTACCCAACGTTGCCTTAGGACATTTTCCAGCATCTTTCTAACCATATTCATTAAATGTAGCTCAACAGAAATAACACACTAAATGTATTCTAATACTCCATTTCTGCGTTTTACATACGATAAATTCAACTAAAATTTTGTTATTTCGGTCTCATATCCTCTAACGACGATTTCAAGAATTGTGATTATTTTTTCGATAATTGTAGTTCGATTTGAAGGCCTATTACATATTTTCCAACGATTTTTTTTTCTGAATTTTATTTGCATCTACAACTAGATTAAAGAGATTCTAAAATTACGATATACAAAAACAGAAATCCGCCAGTGTTAGTTTAATTGTTTACTAAACGAATGAAAAAAAAGTACTATAAGCAAAGCTTTCTATTAAATACAAGAAAATCTAGTTTAACATTAGGTTTAAAACCGCTAAAAAATTATCGCCTATTGAAAATAGGCCTCTGTTGTTATTGTCAAACTTTAATGATGAAATTCCATTGTAAAAAGTAAATGTAATGCAGGTCATACAGATATGTTTTGTTTTCGAAATTTTTATGTAATTAGCTTATACGAAATACTATTCTTGCTAAGTGTTAAATTTTTAGACGGTTGCCAAACAAAACCAGTGACAAAGCCAAAGATATAAATTAACTATTTGTATTTAATATATTGTTGTTTTATACTTACTAGGTATAAAAATAATGTATGCAGCTATAACTACATTTGCCTAATAGCTATTTGTCCTCTAATCTTGCTAAATCCAATTGAATTTTTTTATTAAATTTTGACTGTACGAGTTTTATATGATTAGGTTATACTGAAACAAAATAATAAGAGAATACAGTATAAAAATATAACATTACATGAAGTATTGAAGAGGAAACAATAATTAATTATAGAAAAAATAAATATAAATGACATGGAAAATAGCAGGTGAATGTAATATTCTTATTAGACCACATATTTTAATGTTTTCTCAAACGGTGTTTCGAGTTAATAAAGAACTAATATAAACAATTTGTTTCATATGATCATACTTATGCGTTGTACAAGTACCTATAAACAAGAAAAATGTTTGGTCTTTTCCTTTTTTACGACATGCACTAGTTTTTATAAGTATTGTGATACCTCCTGTCATAAAATAAAGTTTCTAAGCACCACGTAAAAAACTGTTTTCTTTTCAACATTATAATTTTCCACGACTAGATATCTACCTTTCTGTGGGACAGAAAATTCCTGATCTGTGATATATCTCTTTTAAAGATATTGTTTTCGGGCGAAATTTAAAGTCTTCAGTTTCAAAAAATTTCAAAAATTTTATTTAAAAAAATATTTCAACAATCTTTCAATAAATCCGAAAAAACAAAAATTGTCAATGAAGGTCTAAAAGTGTTCCCTATTTCTTACAGATTGAAATTCAAATTTTGACTGCCGAAATAATTACAAACTGAGTATTTTAATTTTTTTGTCCTTTGAAATTAATTGAAATAAATTTCTCTCTTGCGAAATTTCTTGAGAAGAAAAAGCATTATTAAAAATATTACATTTATTTGATATTACATGATTTATTAGTAATATCAACAAATTTAATATCTACATTTTCAGTTTTTATAAATATTAAAAAATATAAGTACCTGTTTTCAAATTTATAAAGATTTTAAAAAGTTTCGCTTTGAAAAGAAAACACAATTGCTGAAATTGACTTCAAAAACATTTCAAAATACAGTAAAGGTTCCAAAAATCTCAACAAATTTAAGGTTTTTAGAAAATTTAATTAGAAAAGAATATGCAAAAAATCTAAAGAAATATCAATATTGTAAAAACTATTAGTTTCCGCAACTTCTACAAAGAGATAAAAATATGATTCTTTATGATACAATCCTTCCGTCTACTTCTGTAGGATCACTTTTTAAAATTGAGAACCCCTTTTGAACTTACCAGCTCTATAAACACAGTCAAATCTGCCTATATGGGAACTGGGAGTTTTTCGAACCATAATTGGCAGATGTTCGAACAAGTTATAGGAAGTAGGTACTTCAACAATTGGCTGGGTTCCATACAACCTTAAGCAGCCCAATAAGTAAGTATGCAGAAAATAAGACTATAACCTCGATAAAAATGCTTCTTTATTTTTAAAGCATATAAGACAAAAAAGAAAAACAAAACAAACACTCACAACATATACATATAATACAATAATTCTGTGTACAAAATGAAAATAAAACAACTGAAAGTATCTGGCAATATAAACCATATCTCTTCTATATTTCGAGACATACACTCTTCTTTGATAATATAATAATTATAATAATTTATTTGAAACACACTTTTTTATTATCATCATCACTTAATATAACTGATATGATACAATTTAGAGATATACCTATATATAAAAATTCTAAAATAAACACTTAGTAGAATCTTGTAACATTACATTTATACAGTCTTATAAAAAAGAAATTCTAATTTAAAAACACGTACACCAATCATTTAACAATTTAGTTTTCCATATTGTTTTCATTTTTTTTTTGTATGTAAAAACTAAACTACGTTTTATTATTTACGTTGCTTGTTAATATTTGTTTGTTTTTATTTGTTCCCAATCGTTAAACAGAAGAAGTAAAAAAATAAATAAGAGGATATGAAGAGAACAATATATCTTGTGTACGAGTAATTACAGCTATAAATTAAAAAAAGCATATGATTTTCTACAGTAGCTGAAATTTCAAGAGTATTGCTGATAACTGTAAATAATAATTCTAATTATTGTTGACAATAAACGTCGGTCAATGAATAAGTTTTAATAAGTCTGATCACTATTACATGTAATACTATCATAAGTCTATTTAACGGAAAGTGCAATAAGCGTTTCTAAATTATTTATATTGTTCATAAGTACGATTTCTTATAACTTGGTACTCCATAAAATAAACACAGTTACAGTTAATACAGGCATGGAGTGTTGAGACTAAATAAACTAGCAACTTTAAATCTCTTGCTGAGTTATAACGTCAAATTAGCTTATAAAGTAGAAAAATGTTTCAATATAGTAGTGGAACATAATTTAAGTAGTTTGCTAATAATACATTTAGGAAAAATAGGATTGTTTATGAATAGTATATACTTTCTAAGCAGTTACAATCGCAGCGGCCTCAACACTACACCGGTCGTGAATAAAATATTATACACATACATATGTAGTATAAAAGAATCATTCAAGCTACAGGTAGTACATATACTTTACTATGAAAGAATTTAAAAGACATTCAAGTGAATTTTTTAGTAGTTTTAAATGATGATTTGCATATAATATTTGATCATTTTTATATAGGGTACTTCAAAACATATTCTCCTGAAAAGCATTCATTCGAGCAGTTATCCATTTTTAATTTCTCTTGAATATTATATTTTTTTTAATAATGTAAAACAAAAAAAATTATTTTGTCAATGATACTTTTAGTTTCACCTGTTTGCTAACAGTATCTGTAGAAGCATTACTATTGGGAAGTGAAGTACAGAGAAGTATCAATCTTTTGCTTCTCTCCTCATCTCACTTATGAGTTTTGTTAAACAGAAATTTTGTCAAACATTGTAAGTATATACTTTGGAGAGAAATACATATGATGCTTCTCTAAAATGTATTGTACATAAAAAAGTTATTATCATCGTTTTAAATTATTATCATGATTTTATCTTTCAATTTGTCGTATAAAATTTAGTTATATAAAAAGCACACAGAAACATTTATATGACTAAAGCTGCTAGTTTAAGCAATTATTGGAATGCTTTGTTTTATCAAAACTATAAAAAAACAAAAGTAAGAAAAAGATCGGCAACGGTATGTTTCCTATTTTATTTACTGTATATTTGTTTCTATGTATGTAGCATATGCACTCGTTATAAACACACTACATGGAAGATTACAATAATAAGCTGCATATTTAGTATCAGAAATTATGTAGAAAACGTAGAGACAAAAGAACACACGCAACGGAATACAAAACGATTTCAAAGAAACGATATGTCTTTTAAACTAACTATCGACAATCTGAGTTGGACTAACATTTGACGGTGTTGTTGTCGAACTAGACGATACGTTTTGTGTGTACATAGGATACTGAACGTATGTACATCCTACCGGATGGGGTAAGTTCGGATGGTAAGTATCAGATGATGTTTCAGATTCAGGATCAGAAACTTCAACGGGGATGCTCTGCGCAGAATCTTTTGGATTCTGTGCGTACGGGTTTATATTTGGGTATCTTATTCTGATTGCATCTACTACGTCCAATAAATTTTTCGAATCCATTGCTAAGACATGAGCGGCTCCTAACATACCCCTACAACATAAATATTCAATTGTTATTAAGTCGTAAAAAACAAATTAATATCATGAACTGCGTAGTAATTTTAGTAGTCATGCAATTACCAGCTATATGTGTTTTAATTTATAAATTAATAATAATCCGGCCTTATTTACTTATTTAGATAAATGACGCGCAACATTTTCAGGAGTCACTAAACAATATAAGGTGTAAAAAATACAGACAAATGTTTCATTGAAATTTCCATTATCCTACAGCACAATACAAAATAATATTCATATACAGGATGTCCCAGCAATAAAAAGACGGAGTAGTAAATATGTAATGTCCGAACAGGATCACACATAAATATACCACAATAACGGACAAATGAAAAATGTATAAATTTATTAATTTTCGTACGAAATTTTTATATTAAAAAAATTATATTACGGACTTGGCTGAATGTATGTTTATATTCGTCGAGACACTAAAGAATGCAGTGCAAATAATTTAGAATTGTATGTACCTATCTAAGTGCGTATTCATAAACCAACAGCCAAACTATCCATAAGGCGCTTTGCCAACTGTAGTAGCTCGACTAATATTAATAACGCACCTAGATGATCGATCCCTTGCACTGCATGGTGTTTTTTTTTTTTTCCAAACAATAAAAGTTATTGAGCTTACATTTGTAGTTTATAGCTGATTCTAATAATTGTGGGATTTTTACAGTAAATATCAAATTACGAGGGTGGTTCAAATTTAAAACGGAATTTTTGAATAACGGCGCGCAAAATTTAGTGTCGTAAAAGTGGCTGCACTGGATGTTAGACTGGTCTGTTACGAAGCGTAGAGAATAGTCGGGAAGGGGGAGTGGTGGCAAACTTGCCACATACGCGGTGCCCCAGAACAAGTGTTACTGATGAGAACGTCAGCACCGTTGAAACACTCATTTTGGAGGACCGACGCAGTACTGTACGCAATATGGCTAAAGAATTAGGCATCAGCGTAGGTAGTATTGACCAAATAATTCACGAACGGCTCGGTTACCGCAAAATTTCAGCCAGATGCGTGCCAAGACTTCTGAATTTTGAGCAGAAATTCTCACCATTCTCACTTAATTTTTTAAATAGTTATAATAGGTTAAAATATATCCCTTATTTTAGGATAACCCCGTATCTCGTAACTGTAGTACTCCCAACATTGGGCATTTTATTGGTTTATTTTGTGGCACTTAATTAGACAACTTCTTTTTTTTTGCAGTCAACCTTCCCGTAACGCGGTACTCTTATAACGGTTTCCATATAACGCAAAGCCAAAATTGCAACAGCCTATCTATAACACGATACTCATATAACGCTGTCGTTATGATAGGCTAGATCTCTTACTGCGCGGATTCCATATAACGCAACAGATTTGCTCATCAAAACGATTCAAAAAGAATTCTATTTTACTTAACATATTATCTTGCCTCTTGTGAATGAACGAAGCAAACTGATTAATAACTGATTTTATTTATTCCGAGTTTCAAACAACGCTGTTCCCATATAACGCAGTACTCTTACATCACGGTTTTCATATAACGCGACAGTATCTTACGTGGTTTGCACGTCAAATATGAGTTTCTTATAGAGCGGCTTCTGTACCGTGTCAACGCCTGCGAGCGGTCGATACCTAACCTGTGTACGCTATATTCTACTGTACAATTGTATTGGCAAAAATAACTTGCTGCATCTTAGTTCAGCGATAAATTAGATTTGCTATTGAGCGGACGATCGCTGGCAATATTGCCGAAACAATGTTTTATTTTAGATATGTATATATTCTGCAAAATTAATTCAAGACTTACTTTCTGTATTCCGCATCAAGAGTAGTATTACTGTAGTTCTGCGCTAGCCTCATGGCATTAACTAATTCCGCCATATCTTTAGATAGTACTTTATGCGCCATTTCAACTTCTCTATGTGCGGCAACCGGGAAAAAGGGAACGATTACATCAACACTTGCTAAGAGTGCACGTAATTCCAAACCAACTTCTCTGACATGATCTAAATAAGCTTCTGCGTGCGATTGCTGTACACCTTGAGACAAAGTCATGACCGCTTTTACAACATGAGTCGTGCAATCGTAAACCTTATCGTTAGTGCGGTCTAGATCTGCTGTTGGTGTAGGTTCGATTCTCTGCAAAATAATCGATATTTAAAATGTGTCAGAGGTAACATTTTCAGAAAAATTTACTTACCCGCTTTTCTCTGTCAATATCCACACTAGGTGGTGTGGATCTGTCTGTTGCTTTAGCTGATACAGTTGTTAGTGTACTTGTCACAGAGCTAGCTGGTGATTGATTTTTACTACTGGACTGGGATTCAGTGCCACTATGTACGCCATTACCCGTTAAGGAAATACTGGCCAGACTAGAAGATAGATTACATGACGTAGAATTTGAAAAAATCGTCGATATGGGACTAGTAGGGATCGATACCATTGAGTGTGGATAATCTAGAGAAATGTCTGCATCTGATGGTGGAGCAATACTTAGCCTCTTCTTCTAAAACAAGAGATGGTTAAAAGATGATGCAAAAGTATTTACATATCTGTTATTTGATGCTAATGAGCTTTTTATTTGTATAATTTGCTACAATAATTGCATCGCAAGTTGTGTGAAGTGAATACTCACCAAATTAGTTTCAGTTTCTTGCAACCACTTCTGATCCTCTTCAGATTCTTTTTGCTGCGCTCTTAGTTTCTGCTCTAATATATGCTTCTCTATGACAGGTCGCGGTTTAATGTTGTCTAACAGCATGTCTCCGTACAGAGATTGTTGGGAGGAGGTAGACTGTAAAGATAACAATAATAATGCAATACATATAAAAATTATCTTGATGTTAGTAGATTTAGATACAAGAAAATTAATATTATTATATACTAAAAAAGCTTGCTTAATTATTTAGTTTTTAAAATATATCCCTCAGAATAGCGTGCTATATATGTATGTGAAAATTCTTCTATATCAAGAAGCGCTTACAAATTGACCATAGTAATAGTGTCCACACAAATTCTTTAAATCAAGTTCACGTGGAACACGATACTGCTTTTGCTGGCAGCAAACTCCTAAATGAAAAGCGACATATTTGACAAAACATCTTTACAAAACCTGCTTCTGCAATGAATGACCGTCGATTCTCTAACCTTTTATCTAGAGCAATATTTTTCGTGCAGAAATTACACGTTTTTGAAATGTTGTTAGATGATGATGTGGTAGTGTTATCGAAAGTGCAACACATCGAATACTGCGGTTTAACTGAGTTTCACATGCATTTTTTAGTGGTAATATCTCTTTAAGTTTAACAAATAATTTTACTGCTCAAAGGTGGAATGCAGAAGTTCCATTAAACTTGCTATTGAAATTCTATTCACATTAGAAGCAGTAATAAGCAGTACATAGCAAGTTATGGAAAATATTATATTTACTACAGAATTCGTATACTTATCTTTTTTAGTAGTAGTATTTCAGATCTTAATTTCTATTGACTATACCGCTTGTATAGCATGATTTTTAAGCAAAATTAGATTATGATATCGTCATCCACTGTCAGCAAATGCCACACGCATCTACATTGACGTGATTCCTACGTTGTGTTAACGGTGTCACCAAAAACAAAATGACTTATAATTACGCTTTTTAGAGATGTAGAGATAGTCATAAAATATATACAGCGTGGTGCACCCCATTCCCGTCGGTTTATATACGAGAAACGGTAAAGTATTTTAAAAATCTTTTTACTGATTCATTAGGAGCACATTTTAAAATTATTTGGAAATATACAGGGTGATCCAAAAAAAGTTGCGTACCAAAGTTATGAAAATTTAAATGGAACACCCTGTATATTCGTGCATATTTTGATACTGTAGGGTAAATAAAGACTACTTAGTGTTATATTCCCTATACCTAACACAACCGGTTTTCGAGATATTTTAATATTTTTGAAAATGTAGATAAAAATTTACGAGGCATTTCTGTTTTACATGATTGAGCTAAATATTTTAAATTGTGTTTATTGTTTATTCAAAGGATTAAACTTTAATACTAATTAAAGTTGATATCTAGAAATTATGTAGGGTGTTTAAAAACAAGATTTCTTTTTGGTTGAATGTTATAGGCAAGTAATTCTCTTATGTTAAATGGAACACCCTGTATTTATGCCATATTTAGATTCTAATTTCAATTGTTTTTAAATCTGTACTAGGGTTTCCTATACCCATCTCTCCTAGTTGTTTAGTAATTTATACTTTTTGATTCTAAACATTAATT
>ML219365.1:29290-39749 GCA_004785975.1 Popillia japonica | reverse complement strand
ATGGTGGTTGGTCGTTTATTCATTAAAGATACCACCTTTCAGTTCTGATATCTAAGACGTATGACCAACCTAAATCGAAGAATCAAAACTCGACGTCGTTATGAACGCTTAGCCGCCACAACCCAATTACCTTTGTGGGAAGAACTTTTCTGATATCTCTTCCTGAAAACTCTTCTAGCCAAAAAGATCGATAGACCTTACTTTCGCAGTACTGGACATCAGGATAAAGCTAGCTGTTGCTCGTTTGCTATACCTGAGGCTTCTGCCCTCGCTGAGCTGGCCATATCATCTGCGATATTTTTGATAGATGTGTCAACCCAGTCAACTCTTAGCCATGAGCAGTGAGGACTGAATACCAAATTAGCAAAAAAAATGCTAACATGAAAGCTGGAACCCCCAAGGACAGCGTAACTTACTGCCTTTCTAGATGCAAAAGCTATTGACGAAGACGCAAATATGAGATATTACTCATCTGCCCCCACCTCCTTCCCTCCCTGCCCCCCACACTGCACAAAATCCTGATTAAATCTTCAACATAATTTACCAAACTCTTCCGCACAATACAGTTCTCTCGCGAGAAAAACTCCCATTATTTAGCTCCTCGCCATCATCGGCCACAAAACAATTTATCCCGCAAACTTTTAGATAAAACGACGCCTAATTTATCCACCGAATGATATCGAACCGGAGACGTTGTTTAGAAAATGACGCTTGGGGATATTTACCCGTTTCGGCCAATTAATAAATTTGACCGGGAAACAAAGCATTACCGAAGACAGGATAAAAAGAACCAACAAGGGGCAAAAAAACAACGCAAAATCGTTGCCGCCCCTCTAAAACTAAAACTTGAAGCGCCATACCTCAAAGTTAAATTAAACGTTATGCGACGCCCACACTTCCGCGTCGGGCTCGAAAGTTTTTTGAACCCGTTTACAGAGATGAGGAGAGGCGGCACACGCAGAGAGACAAGACACCTTTAATTTAGGTTCCAGGGATCTCTCGAATAGCAGCGGTCTCTCCGGTTTGTGAACGTATGGAGGGTCCTCTTTTTTGTCGATCCGTTGATAGCTCCTTGAGTTTCCGAGGAATTGCGGGATTGTTTTGTGGTTTTGGAGTTTTTGTCGTGTTTGTGTTCGGTTCTGAAGTAAATTCTTTTTGGTGTTTTGTAGTAAAACGTTTTAAAATGAATATAAATCTGTAATTTCAATATTGATGCAATCGATCTCACTTGCTAGGATCAGATTGGACTCTACCATAGATCAGTGTTTCCCAACCTTTTTAAATCGGGGACACATTTCAGAATTGAGCAGATTTCGATTACGACGAATTGTAGACAAGCAAACTCTTAGTTCCTGTTCCGCGAAAAGTGATCTTAGTAGTAGTAGCCCTTTTATTGTTAATTTCTGTCATTGAGGATTATGGTAATTCGCATAAATACGAAATTCAAAAAGGCAATAAAAATTGCTAAGGCCTTCATTGATATGTTGAGATATTCTGTTGAAATTTCTATCTATTGGACAGGATTTTTTGAATCATCGTCAACCCAGAAAGGATTTCTACGCCAGTCATACTCATTAGTATTTAAAGAAGGAAACTAATGTTGAAGGCTGTCTTCTAATTTAGTGAGTGTTTCGAATATGACTTCCAAAATCTCACTGCCATGTGTGGTTTCTGACACTATCAGAAACACATCCAAATTTTTATCTCGTATTCTCCTTTTCCACATACCTAGTTTATTACTAAAACTACTAATTTTGTCAGTAGATAGTAAAAGGTTTAATAAATCTTAATGCTCTTAATGATAATCATCGCACTTCAGTGTGTAATAACCACATTAAATGATATGTTTCCATAGCTTTCCAAAGTTTAAAAAAGATACAAATTTTTTGTGGCTTACGTTTGATAAAATTTACCATTTTAATGACCTGTTGAAGAACAATTTGGCAACAATTTTTATTTTGAAACCAAATTTTCTCAATGTAAGAAGCAGTGAGTCGTAATAATATCTGGATTACTTCTTTAGCTCTAGTCACAACACCTTCGATTTTACCTAGCATTCATTTTGCTCTATCTGTACATCTTCCTATGCAAAATTTCCAACTTAGTTTAAAACTTTTTACTACGTAAGTATTTGATACCATAAAAATATTTCTCCAGTTGTTCTTTCAAGTAATTCTTTGCAAAAGAAAACTTGACTTGAAACTATATTGTCAGATTTGAGGTTTTCTATTACTTGAGTTTCGATATCTTCCGTCAGGCTGGTAAGATTAAATTTTCAGAAACAATATGTGGTTTTTTCTTCAGCGCTATTAGCTCAGCAACTAAGAAACTATATTCTTATGCTTTGTCTGAACTTTTAACATACACTGCCGAGCATAAAATTAGGGTCATCCTGTATTTTGAAGTTATTTTTGCAATTCTTTTTGTTTTCGGAACTTTTTCGATTGTAACATAATTTACTAACTTTATGCGATTAATTTGTCGTGTTTGTGTGAACAAAAACGAAACTTTTTATGGTTATTTTTCCAAATTTTATTGAAAGTAATGAAAATGAACAATTTTAGTGTAATATGCTTTTCGTTGAACCAAAAGCAATTTTAAGTAGCGAGTATTTACTGCTCTGGCGGTAATAACAGCTTACAAACGACGAAGCATGCTTTGGATCACATTTTGGATCACATGCTGCGGAAGTTCTTCCCATTCCTGCACCAATATGTCGCGAAGCTCTCCAGAATTTCTGGGGGCCGGCACATGTCTTTGTAAACGTTTCGCCATCTCGTCCCTAACATGTTGCATTGGGTTCATATCCGGACTCCGAGCAAACCGAGCAAATCCTGTGATTTGGCCCTCGGTAACCATCCGAGCAGTGTGGGGCATTATCATGCATGAAGGTTGTATCGTATCCAAGAACAACCAAGAACGGTATAAAATGTTCTTCTAGAACTTGTGTCAGGTATCTACAACTCCGTGCGAGCGTCAAAAGATATGCCTAACCAAGCCATAACTAAACCTCCACCAGATAGAAGTTATTCGGCAATACAGGTTTGAGCATATCTCTCGCCTTGTCGTCGCCACACTCTTAACACTTCTATCTGAGCCCGTACGACAAAATCGCGATTCATCGGAAAACAATACGCGAATCCAATCCGCTATTGTCCAAGCTAAGTGTTTTCTTGCAAAATTCAACTTAGCAATTCCCTGGTCCAGTAGCTCTTGTTCGAGAAGATAATCCAGCAGAATAGAGTCGCCTCCTAACTGTCCACTCACCTATGTTTACATTTCAAAGCACTAAAAGTGAGATAGCGATCACCTCTAACTGTTGTAGTCCTGCCTCGTCCTGAACCAGGTCTTCGAGTGAGCAGACCAGTTTCTTCATACCGCTGAAATACTCGTTGCACGCTCTTATCTACATCTACTTTCTCGCAGTTTTGCGCTGACCGCGACCATCTTCTATAGCCGCCACAATTCTTGCCGCAACAATTTATTTTGATTATCATACACTGACAATTATGATACAACTATAGATACTATTTGCAATTGACAGATGAAACCATAGAAACCCAAAAATATGCTGATAATGGTTTTTAGGAATCCAGTTGAGGGACCCTGCTTTTATCAAACTTTTCCGAAATCACAAAAACTTTGAAAATATCATAAAACCTTTTTTTGTTCACGCATACACGACAAAACAAGCGCATAAAGTTAGTAAACTATGTTATAACCGAAAAAGTTCCAAAAACAAAAAGAATTTCTGAAATAATTTCAAAATACGGGGTGACCCTAATTTTATGCTCGCCAAGCGACTGTGCTCATTGTTCTGACGATTTTAACAGTCTTTTGAAATGATCAGAAGATTTTGTTAGTAGGTTTGGATGTTTTGTAGTTAAATGAGAGGTCGGATCCCCAAAGTTTTGGTGGAAAGTAAGCAAACCGCAATCAATGTGGTGGATAACTGGTGTAAGCAAGAGCGGCTATCAGTCAATGCTCAAAAGACACAAGTTATCACCTTTATTAGGAAAAGAATACTAAAAGGCTTACAACCATTAGTGTTAGGAGGTGAAAGGGTTCCATATGTCAAAGAAGCAAAATACCTGGGGGTATGGTTCGATCAAAGATTTACATGGAACAAATACATTCAAAAAACAACCAACAAGGCCACCATTGCCCTAGGAAGATGCAGAAGGCTTTGCGGGAGGAAGTGGAGCCTTAGCCCCAAAATGACTCTGTGGCTATACACAAGGGTAGTCAGACCCATGATAACCTACGGAGCAGTAGTATGGTAGCCAAAGGCGCAGGAGGCGGGGGCGGCCAGGGCGCTAGACTAGCTTGCCTCTGTTCCACCGGCGCGATGAGGTCGACCCCCTCTGCGGTGTTGGAGGTTATCCTAAACCTGCCACCGTTACATATTTACATTCAAGGAACTGCGAAGTCCGAAGCATGCAGATTGACGTATGAACAAGCACCCATAGGTAAATCGCACGGTGCTGAATACTAAAAACTGATGAATGAACTTAAGGAGGCACCCCTACGGAGGTGCCAAGCGACTCCATGGTTCAGAAATTCAACCAGGATAGGAAATATCAGGTTATAATAGCAGACAAGAAGGACTGGGAGAAAGGCTCTCCGATAAGAGCGGACACGAACTGGTATACAGACGGCTCCAAAACCGAACATGGCGTAGGAGCCGGTATATACGGAGGAAAACTTAGGAAGGCTCTCTCGATAAGCTTCAGCAAGGACACAACGGTCTTTCAAGCTGAGGTAGCGACAATCCACCATTGCGTTAGAGAAGTGGAAAGATGGACAAGTTCGGTAAAAGCGTCGCTATCTTCTCGGACAGCCAAGCAACACTTAAAGCGATTAGTTCAGCAAGTGTTGACTCCAAACTGGTTTGGGACTGCGTTAATTTCTTAAACGAGGTGAGTTCGCACAGGAAACTAATTTTGGCCTGAGTTTCCAACCACGAGGGCGTGAAGGGAAATGAGGCGGCAGATGATCTGGCCAGACAAGGTTCGTCAAGGCAATTCGTCGGGCCTGGCCCATCCTTCGGCACCGCCAAATCACAAATCAGAAAATCCATCAACGAATGGATACACAATAAGTCCAGTGAATGGTGGCAAAGATTAGATTCTGCAAGGAGGAGGAAGAAACCCCAGTCCATGTACTGTGCCACTGCGAAGGCCCGGCAAGGACAAGGTTTCTAATTGTGGGCACAGAGTATCCCACAGCACAGAGCTACATACAGGAGCCGCTTGCCTTTTTTGATGAAGATGCTACTCCAGTGGCATCATCATTATTGGTTTTCCTATTTTCACTTTCTGATTTTCTCTTAATTAGAAACTTATCTATTTTAAGGTTAGAATTTTCGTATTACTTCAAAATCCGTTTAAATTAAAAATTGTAGCTAATCCCTCGTAGTTGATACGTTGAGTGAATATGTAAACCATTTTAGGCGTAATACCACGTTGAATAATTGGAAAATCTCCGGACACACTAAATTAATACCGGCAGCGGGATTAGTCCGCTCTATATAAATTGAACTACACTTAAACTTAATTGCTCACTCATCAATAGGTTCTGAACTTACGAAATTACTACCCAGAACTTTGAGTAAACTAGGGCAATTGGCACCCTGTATGCGCGGATAATGTGCTGTCATATATTATTCACGTACGTATACGTTCACAAGTGCCTATTCGCGGACTAGTTCTGGATCGAATAAAATCCCCTCCGCCTCCTCTATAAAGCCGATTTTGTTTACCTAATTCTCCATACGGAATGTATTGAAATGCGATTAGTTTGGTGATATTATTATCGAAACAGCGCAAAGTAATTTTCATATTGAACTAAACGTATAACTAATTTGTTTTAGTTTCATCAGCGGTGATGTGGATAAATATTATTATTGCAATTTGCAGTACCTACATAGGTGAATTAGTCCGCTTTGTCCAATAACGAGCTGTTAGGTGCAATGGAATTAAATCTCAAAGTTCGATTATTACATCAGCAAAATTGAACGAAAGTAGAATGTGACAGCCCGCGAAATTCAAATATTTATAGCCAATAAGACTCCATCCTCTACCATCTGCTGATTTACGAAATAAGCCCACACAATAGTGCGAAAATAATAATACGCCACATAAAACGGCTCATTTTATTTTACTCGGCCTTTATTTCTTATATCAGGCAAAAAACACCGCATTGCCAACCGCATCTCTCCTTCCCTCACCGGGTCTATCCTGTTGTAAAACTGCACGTATACGACAGTCACTTGTTCTATCACTCCTTCCTACTCTATCCGACCGGCCCTCTATCTCCTCCAGCACGTGACAACGTTTCTTACGTAACATACCCGAGAAGAAACCTTAGGAATACTCACGAAGCTCGAACGTCGATTTTTCTAGTTTTTCCCTCAAGTCCAATTCAGTGCCGTTCGTCGAACGGGTTACTTCTACGTGAAGAAGTGTTTTGCGCGTGTGATAACAATTTCAAATTTTTCCTTTTCTTCTTTTTTATATAAATAAAGCCCGCCTTAAGATTCCTTGCGGTCGCGATGCCTGCGGTAACATTTCCTTTTATTTTTCACGGTCTACGTTGATAGTGTAACGTTAGTGAAAGAGCCGTTCGCATCTGTCTCATTAGCATAAAGTTGTTCGCTGCTCTGGCGTTCTTTTATTCCTTTGTGTTTTATTTTCTCGCATCTCCATTTTTACGTTCTACCTACCCTACTAGTTTTTGCTATTACGTAGCGAATATCTAGCGAGTTTCGGACTGGAAAAGAGTGTGTTGGTATGTTAGGTGGTGACGATAAAAACAGTACGTATTTCTAAGTTTTTATTTGTCTTTCTTTATATGTATGTATGTACGTATATACGTACCTAGTTACTTAATTAGAATCCCTTTTAGACAATTTATTTTAATTAATTTTGTGATTCGGTGCACTTTTTGCGCTTATGCGAAAAGTTTTGTCAAATACCAACTCGTTAGGGGAACATACTGGAAATGTACTTTGTGGACTCTCTTTTTCATTAGCATTACTCAGTAGTAATTGAATGATTTTGTTTAAAGTAATTTAACCACATTAATGGGGCACTATGTTTGTGGTAATTTTATAAAAAAACAATCTATTTTATGTTTCGAAAAACGACTAATATTCATGTCATAATTTGGAGCCATTCATCTCAAATTTTAACGTAATGTTGCACAAAATTATCACTCTCGAAAATATCATTTATACCCAATTTGCGTGAAATATAATCGTTAATATTATGCACAAAAATAATGAGAAACAAAAAAATACATCCAGTCCACTGCGCTACACATGCTTGTTTGTACGGATACTAACATTAATGGTACATAAAGAACGCGCAAAGCAATGTTGATCTTTCTCGGAAACTAGGGCGCGTTAGGATGCAAGCTCTTTAGTCTAACTGTTAATTGTTTGAATGAAATTTCTTCTGTTGCTTCTTAAAGCCATTCTGTGAAGTGTTGCTAAAAGCTATTTAGCTAAATCTCTAGTGGATCTAACAGTTTCAGTTCAATTACAGTAATTTCGAGCCAAGGCAATTTTTGCTTTTTAAAAGATCATCTTTACGTTCTTATGAAGCATATTACAACTGTCATAGAGTGTAGGTTTATTTGATGTAGCAAGATAAAGCGTAACGATTGAGTTCAAGGCTGCCAACTTGCAACGTTGCAGTTTCCTATCAGATACTGGGTCATATTATCGGGTATTCGATATTACGTTTTGTTTACATGGGTTTGGCATGCACCCTATTACATGATATGCCACCAACAATGCAGTAAAAAGTAAAGTAATAGGGTTCTTCAAAGCAGGTCCTATCGTTCACGTTTAGAAAATCATCTTGACCACCCCCTAAGAAGCTGAAGACCAGTATTCGAAACGAACTAGTGAATCTTACGCATTAGTTAACAAGCTTTTCTGATGTATCACTGTTGATGCATAAATAAATTCCATTGATTTCCATAAATTGATTCCAATGCAAAAACATGAAAGTAATATAGATTAGATGCCCGTCAGGAATCATCCAATTCGCAATTTCCAGACATCGATTAAAACGTTTTGATAAATTTGTAGGTATCTCTATTTTTCACATGCATGACCTATCTGGTTTTTTTTGAAACAAAATCTTATTTAAAGTAAATAGATGGTTTAGGTTTAGATGATTATTTTTCTAGAAAGCTTTGAAAGTAGCCAATTCATCTTTATCATTAAAGCAACAATATCACCGCCAACTACTCCAGGCGCAGCAGTCCGACTTTGCAAAATGGCAAAGAGAAAATTAGACAAAAATTAAATAGAATCTACAGCGAAGTGGTGGTGTAACAAACCCAGGCAAATACACACTATCTTTATATACGGGAAATTTTGAACGTAACGTGATAATACATACACAATAGAAGGCTGAGTACTCGATAAAAATTATTTACTTTGTCGGTAAAAGCTTCAACATTAGATGGATTTGTCATGCACATTTTGTCATAAGCTTAATTAACTATGAACTCTAGCATACAGGGTGTCCGCGATATACAAAGCATGCATTTAAGGGGATGATAGCTATAACGATTTAGAAACAAAAACATTTAATACGCCATGGGTCTATCTGTAAGCGTGAACGAGCACAAACTTCGACGCATACTGTACAGCGGCAGCAGATCACGCCCGCGAAGTAATGCAAGAAATTGACATCAGTGCAGGATTTACCCGACGATTACAGGCTTGTGTTCTTGCAAATGGGCAACACGTCGAGCCTTCCCTGTAATACATTTTCTCCTGTCTCTCAAAATGGTCCTTTTTAGGACCACCACTTTTTAGGAGAGAAAAGAAATAAAATTTGTTGTAGCCTTTACGAAAGAGCTTAAAGCGCTCTAACATAATTGCACTATTATTACATTGTTTTCATTTAATGCGACTTTCTTTCAACTTAAATTTTCATTAACCGATCAAAAGCTGCTATTAAACGCACCATAATATTATAAAAAAAAAACGCAGAGATACCTCTTTCCTACTTATGGAATATTTTTTAAACGTATGGCCATTGACTTCGTACGATACAATGGTTTAATGTAGTTCAAGGTCGTATAAACATGTGGTGCTTCGCTTGCAGATAGACCCTTTGTGTAGTAAATGTTTTCGTTTCTAAATCGTTATAGCTATCATCCCTTAACTGCATGCTTTGTATATCTCGGACACCCTTGTATAAACCAACCACAGAAGAAATCTCACATTTTACCATAATTGTCAATGGAGGATCTAAATATAATAGATACGCAAAACACTTGTTGAAACTCAATTCATTATAATTACATAAATTAAATAAGAACAAGAGTTAAAAGTTTTACATATTTAGCAATCATTAATGTTCCTTATTTGGGGCTTCTTGTTTGGATCGCTAGGGTCCAATGCAACTCCAATTGGTTTGTATATAGATTTTTGTGAGACATTTATGAATAACTTAAAAATATATAGAGACTTACCAAAAATATATAGAGACTTCCTCAGTTATGTAAATCAGAATCTTCATGAAGACATTTCTTACCCGTTCAATAGTAGCACTCCAATAGTAGTGCTCCAATTAGCATTTGGAGCACATTTAACTGAGGAAGCTACTTTAACAAGCTGTTCTTAAAGTTTTTAGATAGAATTTGAGTTCAGTTGAATCTATCTCTTAAGATTTCAATCAGCTGAAAATTTAACAATTTCGCTAAATTTAAATTTTAAAATATTTTAAATTTCTTTTTGTTATAAGTGAGGTTCATGACGCCTTGCAAATTTAAGGCAGTCTGTACAGCTTAACAAACATGAATTGGATAAATCGCTGCACTAATTCAATAGTGAGATATCTTTAAAGAACACACTTTTTCAGTACGACCACTTAAAGTTTTTGTTTGACAATATTAATTTACTCGATAATATAATCAGATATTTACATCAATATTTTACCACCACACTACATGTAAGTTGGGACTTGGTTAAGTTAAATGCATTATTATTGTAATTATTGTAAATATGTATACATGTACCAGTATTGCACGGCAATATCTTAAAATGTTCCATTATTGCATTCAATCAAGTAATACATTTTAAAATTACATTAGTGAGACATGATGTTTCCAATACCCATTTTATATATTTGATAATATCTCACTATTGCAATGCACGCGCCACATTATTTACTATCTTTGGTCAAGATATCTTCAATTTTGAATTTTTTTAAGATATCTCACTATTGAATTAGAGCAGCGAAATGGCGTCGTATGGGCAGCCTAAAATTGGAGATGGCACCTCCATGCACTTCCCCATTTTATAGCCGCAGTATAGTTGGTCTTCAAGATTGTTACATTAAATAGGGCCTTGCAAATGCCAGAATACTGCAAGCATGATTTTTGCCAGCAGACGCCTGAAAATTGTGTCTACATGCAACGTGCCACCAATATT
>ML219365.1:0-24290 GCA_004785975.1 Popillia japonica | reverse complement strand
TTATCGAACAATCCTCGTATATCTACAAACCAGTCTCCCTATACGTATATGAAGATTTAAATTTTTTATCTGATTAATTCCAGGTCACTGTCATAATACACTTGATAAGATAAGATTCCGTTAATAATTTAGTATATCTCGCCAGTTTATGCTAATTGAACGGCGCATGTGATACTAGCTGCGAGGATTCGGTTAATTTTTGCGTTTTTTTTTGTTTGTCTTGCGGGTATCATGCTACACGCGTTACAGTTTCAATCTAAAACGAAGAAACTTTTAAAGGGTATGTAATAGTTTTTAGAACAACACCAAACTTCCAGCGGATTTAAATGATGACTTTGCATTAAATTAGAAATTGTTTATTACGAAATATTATCGGTTTTATGATTACTTGTCTTAATTATTATAAAAAATGTATTTTAATAAATGCCAATATTTCAGTGGATTTAAACCCCCATTGTCTACCATAAAAATTGCAGTTTTGCAGATTTAATTGTAATTCGGCTTCTGATTTTACCTTTAAATTTTGACCGACCTTATGTATTTACCATTTAAAGCCTATTCGAAATAATTTTTGTCCTTAAAACTTGGTAAGCGTAAGAAATCTTACTTAGTTAGTTATTAACCTGGTGGAGCCCCATGTTTTGCGCAAGTACAAGGAGACACCTCGTAGCCTCCTAGAGAGGCTTCTTCGTCTGAGACTGTTTGTATACAGCATTGTGATGATATAAATCTTAACCAATCTCCACAACTGGTAAGGACTTTAATTCACATATATTTTTACATTTCTCGCATCTGTACAAAAATGAAGTTGTCCGCGTATTAGCAATATCAAAAAAGTTCAAATTTCAACCTATTTTTTTCCAGTTTCGGTTGCCGTTCCAAATTTTCGGCCCTCCATAATTTTTAGTTCATGAAACAATTAGGAAAAACAAATGTTTGTTAACTCCCCCGCCTTGCACCCCTCCTCTCTTTTTAAAAATTTAAAATTTGGAAAGTTATTCTACATTATCTCTATTTTTCAGAAAAGTGCGAATATTTCCGCAACTATAAGAGCTAAACGGCTGCCCTCTCGTACCAAGATGCACAATTTCGATATGCTCGTTTTGGTAAAAAGCACAGGCTTCTTTCGCATTCTGTTCCAGAGATATTCATAAAAAACTGCTGCTCATCCAACAGTCTTCTACTATATACTATACATATATTTCGTTGAAAAAAGAGCTAGAGCGTTCACTAAAATCTTGCCGGTTGATAGGATTTAGTGGGGGTATAAACAGATGCATACTATATAAGAGATGCATCTTTGACTGAAATAGCACTAGCTCTAACACAACATAAAGCCGTGAAAGAGAGTTCTTAATAACGAAATAAAAATTGAGATAATTTAGTTCCTTCTTTAAAGACACAGTAATGCCTCGTTCGTGTAGAAGTAATGCAAATAACTTTTGTTACGTATGTGGTAAATTTATCCCATTAGGTAAGAGTGAAAAATTAAGTATGAACCTTGGGCGAGACTATGAACTTTCCTTCAAAAATCAGGACAAACAATGTATTCCACATGTAATATGTACCTACTACATGCTGCAGATATATATTTGCGAGATTGGTTACGTGCACAACGACATTCTTTACCGTTCGTCATCGCTATGCGATGAGAAGAACAAATTGGGAACTGTTGTGAAGCTTTACATCAATAGAATAGCTGACCAATTGGCTAATTGGTCCGTTGAAGTAAATGGTCTGTTGGTCTAAATAGTCTGTTGGCCTAGCAGGTCTGTTGGTGGCGCTGGTCTATTATTCGCGCTGGTCCACCGGTGGCTGGTGCGACCAAACTCGAAGAGTTTGGTGAACCAGCTACTGTAATATGTATTACATGCTGAGTTCGCCATCCCTATGCGATGGAAATAACAAAAGAATTATCTTGAACGTTGCTATTTTTGCTTTGACAAAACTGCAGGACTTAACCATAAGAAAAGAAAACAAGTGGGAAGTGAGTCAGCTCAGAAACCTCGACCCCATGATAAACAGCTTCCAGTTCCACGACCGCCAATTCACAAAGAAAGCGAGGAGATTACAATAGCTACCGATAGCGACATTAGCTTCAAAGGTAATGAAAAATCAATTGACCTTCATTCTAATCCATCTACATCAAACGAACCACATTTAATTACTCAACTTGAATTAAATGACTTGGTGCAGGATTTGAATTTATCAAAATCACAAGCACAACTTCTTGGGTCGCGACTACAGCAATGGAATCTCTTACCAAAGGACACGCAGCAGACATAAAAATCTTTTTGATTTTTATAGTATAATGTGTATATACTTTCTGAAGCTTTTGGAATGCATCATGATCCCAGTTCTTGGAGATTATTCATAGACTCATCAAAGACCAGTCTAAAAGCAGTTTGTTGCACAATGGAAACCATTATCCTTCTATTCCGGTAGGTTATGCTGTTTCTCTAAAAGAAATTTACGAAAATCTGAAAATTTTATTAGAAAAGATAAAGTACAAAAGCTATTCCTGGAATATTTATGCAGATTTTGAAGCAAGTGCAATTATTTTGGGTGTGCAATCTGGTTACACCAAATACTATTGCTTTTTATGTCTTTGGAACAGTCGTGACGGAAAAACATTACCATAAGCAAGAGTGACCATTACGACAACAGTTTATACTGAGAAATTATAATGTGCATAATGTGCAACATCAGCCTCTAGTAGAAATAGAAAAGATGATACCACCTGTCCACGTGAAACTTAGGCTCATGAAAAACTTTGTAAAGGCAGTGGGCCGCGAAGGTGAGGGTTCTAGATACCTTCGTGAAGAGTTTCCAAAAATAGCAGAAGAAAAACTGAAAGAAGGTTATTTTGTTGGACTTCAAATACGGGAAATAGTAAATGATGAAATCTTTGAAACTAAATTAACAGCGAAAGAAAAAACAGCTTGGCTCTCTATGGTACAAGTTTTCACGAATTACACATTCTACATTCTCACTTGGGTTTTTGTTCGGAAAATATGGGCGACGTTAGCGATAAACACGGTGAGTGCTTCCACGAAGACATCATGAGAATGCAAACACAGCATCAGGAGAAATGGAATCCTGTTATGTTAGCAGATTACTGTTGGACATTAAGACGAGGTGCTGTAGGTGAAGATATTGTTTATGAGATAGAGCAATATTAGTTCTAATTTCTAATTGTAACAATTTGAAATATACATTAAATTATGATCTAATCTAAAAAACCTTTCATTGAAATGCAAAAAAAATTGAGCTAACTTGACCTACTTTTTAGTAAAATAAATGTTTATATGTCTTCTATTGTAATTAGTTGAAATGTGATGACCGGTATACTCTTTGCCACCATTCCTTGGACCGTTCAGTTCGTTTAAAATTACAACCAAAATTTTTCGTGAAATTATATCAGTACCTGCTTGTGTTAGTCTCCAAAACAAGTGGTACATCAAAACCAAAATAAATTTAAATTTATTGTTGAGTTATTCGAAAATCAAAAGTTGTTGTTTAATGGACACTAGTAAGGAATACCACAGTTTTATTTTGACTACCATTTGTTCTTTGTTAACCATATCATTACCATTGCCAATTGTGCTCTCTATAGTTAGTTCTAAAGAGCCATTTACCAAGCTAGCAGCTTTAGAAGTTTCATTTTATGCTCTAGTTGGGCTACAACCAAGCCTGTAATTTGAATCCTGTTATGTTAGCAGATTACTATTGGACACTAAGAAGAGATGCTGTAGGTGTAGGTATTGTTTATAAGAGATAGAGCAATATTACTTCAAATTTCTAATTGTAACAATTTGAAATGTACATTAAATTATGATCTAATCAAAAAAACCTTTTCATTGAAATGCAAAAAAAATCGAGCTAACTTGACCTTCTACCTTTCAGTAACATACATGTTTATATATTTTCTACTGAAATTTGTTGGCCAGTGTTATTAGCAAGCTTAAAGGTGTTTCACCAAGCCTTAGACAAGAACGAGGACCTGGCCCACGTAATTGTTGTATGTTTTGAAGCTTTCGATTTGCTTTAGCCAAATATGTGTGCGCAAAATTCAGAAACTATGTCCAGAAAGTGATTAACTACTGGCTGGTGATTTCTTTCGTATACCTGCCTTTTGATGAACTTTTACAATAAATTGAAATTTGTCTCTTTTTTGTCTGCTCAACGCCGCTTATGCTATGACAACAAAAAGAAACAAAATGTATATTTATTTATTTGATCGAAATGTATACTACAATGTATGACGCAAATTATATCCGAACAAACAAATATTAATTTCGATACACACTTCCATTCGTGCATCCGACTTAATTGAGATTTATTTCCACACTAGACGTTCACTAAACTCTAGCATAGCTAGCTCGACACGGTTGCTCATAAATCATCTAACTCGGATATTCCATCATCGATCCAATTTATTACACTAGCTCCTATGTAATACAGTTCGCAGACCTTTCCCCCAATAACGACCGAATTATGCTAACATTACCCGACTCTGATCCTACGCTATTATTTTCCGGGCCGTTTTACGTGTTATACAAACGTATGGGTCCCAAATTATCCCCCTGAGGTCTGTTCGAAACGACTCGTATGCAAGTTTCTCGTTGAATTTTTGCCGGTAGGTATAGGCGTATGAATGTATGTATACTTACAATACATGCAGATGATAGGTTCGGAATGATGAATAGGCGTTATTATGGTGATTGATTAGTTTTAAAAACTGGGTTTTTTTAATATTTAATAAGTTCCACCCCCTGAATCTAGATTTGCCGTATTTACTCAATGTGACAAATCTAGATTCGTTTTAGTGGGATTCCCTTCAAGTTTGCGTATTAATATTTTATTAGCTGCCGATTTATTTGTAAAGTTTGAAAGTTATCGGGTAATATCGCGTTGAAACTTTTACTTACTTGTCAATAAAGCGTAACCTTTATTATATGTTTGATGAGGGTTTAGTCTGGGGTCGAATATTATTTGTTTGTTTTAAAATTAGTGTTGGCCTTTGACGTTCAGGCTCGGACACATTTATCAATATTACTAAAATATACTTTTATATGGTATATGGCATCCGTAATCATAATTAATGATTTTCCAGATATAGATTGTATACAGTGCTCTCGAATAGTAACGAATAAATTCATTATTTCGGAAATGAAATGAGAGTTTTTCAAAAAAGTACCTGCTCTGACAGGTAGATTTTGTTTTAAACAAAGGCACTTTTCAACATACGACCCATGTTTGTAAAGTAATCATCATTCGAGATATGACGTCATTGATAGTTTTTTAAATGGCAACACACAATTACATTATTTATTTTATTTATTATTATTATTTATTTTTCCAAAATTAATGATAATGATTAAAGTATGTTGAAATTGTTCACCATTGGTTATCCGACAGTAGCCAAGAAATAAATTCTTGTTAAACATGGTCAATAACTTCAGGAGGTTTACGATGAATCTCCTGACGAAATCTTTCTCTTAATTCTTCTAAATTCGCCGGTCTACTAACGTATACTTTGCTTTTTAAGTACCCTCACAAGAAGTAACCTAGGGATGTCAAATCTGGCGATCTGGCTGGCCACTCAATCGCCCCTCTTCTCCCTATCCAATGATTCGGGAACATTTCTTCTAAATAAGCACGGACAGGTGCTGCATAATGAGGATGTGCACTATCATGTTGAAAGAAAATGTAATTTCTCGGAAGATCACGTTCCTCATTTGGATATAAATTGATTAATTCGGGGAATAGAATTGGCTCGAAGAAATTCCAATTATCTTCCACCAGTTAGGTTGATGTCAAAAAAATAAGGATCCAGAATTCTTTCTTCGACTACGCCGCACTGCACATTCACTTTCTACGGATGTTGAGTGCGATACTCCATCATCCAACGGGGAGGATTCTCGGTAGCCCAATAACGACAGTTTTGCTTATTGACATGGACGTTCAAAGCGAACGTAGCCTCGTCAGAAAAAAACATGTTTCTTACGAAATTATTATTATTAGTGCATAGCTCTTGCATTTGGTCGCAGAATTGAATTCGCCGATCAAAGTCATCTTTAGATAGCTCATGAACAAGATATATGTACCTTATAAGGATGATACTTTGCTTTTTCACAATTTTGTGAACTGTTGATGCTGCCATATTGAAATAAGAAGCAACTTGGTTAAGTTTTGAGTGATGATTTTCTTGTATTGCCAACAAAACGTTAAGTTGATCTTCTTCTGATTTTGAGGGTCGACCATATTTAAGTAAATCACGAACATGTCCAAAGTTACGGACTTTAGACTCAATATTGCTTACCATGCTTTGGCTAATGGGACATCGACTAGGGTTTCTTTCTCCAAATCCGATCATGCAAAGAATTTCAATTCGTTCTCGTTCAGTTAATTTCACCATTTTAAATAAAATGGCACAGTCACTACTCAACTAGCAGTTTAAACATACTGCTTTTGCCAAACGAAAGACAAGAAATCGATAAGAAATACAAAAAAATCCAAAAAAAAGTACGATTTCAAGTTTTTATCTGATAGCAATAAAAACATTCTTTTCGAAAACCTGTCATTTCAGAAATAATGAATTTATTCGTTACTGTATATGTGCTATTATAAGTTCTATTTTTATATTCTGTCAACAGTCAATGTCTGATTCAAAATAACGTGCAATCTGCAAAGCGTGTATGATAATATTGATGTTTCTTGACTAAATATATCGCACACGATACAAATTTTAGCTATTATTTAACAAATTTGATTTTAGTTCTTTCAAAAATATCTTGTAGTTGTGATCGTATCCTCCACCTTAATTATATTCCTATCCGTACTGGTTGAAGAGCAGAGAGATAATTATAAAGGACTCTATACTTCCCAAACATGTATTTGCTTTACGCTAACCCTTATCAAAGATTTCCTTCACGCTCTCCTGACATTTGCTGTTGTATGCACATCAGTAGGGTCAGCAGGTGTTGGAATCTTTATTAAAAAAATGTACACTCACAGTTAAACGAGGTACTAGAGAGGGACTAAAACCTGTATTTCTATTTTATGATCGATTGATTTAAAACATTTTCAAAAGAAATTAGCTGCTAAACGATTTAATGCAGTGGATATGCGTGGTAATGGATGATAGTATTTCCCACACAACATAAGCTGCAAGAAACTGGAACTTTCTCTTACTCTGATGATGACCTACGGTTTGTGGATCTTTTGACAATCAAGAATAAGTTTTAAGAAACTTTTAAGCTGCATTTGTTCTGCTTCTCTGGTGCTAATTACCAGTGCTACGAAATTTCTTACAAGCCACCAACTTGACTCGCTTTCTGGCATTGGTATTATGTTATCGACAGACACTCTATTGTCCAGACATTCCTCCAGATTCCTCATCTCTCTGTGCCACCTGCTACAGTCCAGTACGGCATGTTACGCCGTGTCCTTATCTCGGCAATGTGGGGGTGAGGGGAGAGGGACTGCTCCAACAGTCCAAATCGTTTAGGGTACACTCCAAAGTAACCATCTCCTGACAAAAATTGCGTAAGGTAGAAATCCGCCCTTCGAAATTTGCACTGAACTCACCATGCGGTGTTGGGGATCAGGGTGCTTGTCCATGAAGGTACCGTTTTCCCTCTTGCCACTGTCGTTGCCATCTCTTTATGGTAATATCTGGCTGCTATGCTTCAGTTCACGAATTTTCTCTGTTCTTGCTCAAGACAGTTCTCTTCTGTACTTCTGCAAGCAGTGCTATAGGTGGATTCCTGCTATGACCTGTGCAGCATATGCCGAGATCGTCCTGTAGCCACTTATCACGCTTAGTAGCGTCTTTCCCAGCTGACTGTATTATTAATTTCTGAAGAAATCAGATTTTGTCTGGTCTGCTCAACATTTGAAGCAAATTCTTCATCTACTCTATATTGGGCTTCTACGTAAGAATCCTGCAGATCTCATTATGGTCATTAACAAAATCTCCTATATTCGTCCCAACCACCTGCAAACCCGTTTCCCAAATGAGCTGGTGTTAACTACAAGTCAAATAAAATGTGAAGATCTGACAGCAGCTTTCACAGAACCGCCACAACTAAATGAGCACAAATACAAGGGCTGAAATGTCTTCTTCTGATCTCTTCTTCATCATCTAAACCAACTTCTTCTCTCCTTCTTGTCTCCTGTTGTATTTTCACATGAAAGTCTTGCAACTTTTCAATAATGAGCTTAATAACTTTGCCCATACTTGTCACCGCTGCTACCGTGCAAGCCTTATCCACCAAACTAATTGAAAAGTCTTTTTTTCAGAAATCACTTAGTATCTGTCTTTCAAAACACCTGCCAATGCCGACTTTGAAGTGCAAATACGAATTGCAATAGCTTTGGCTAGGCGAGTTTTCTCCATTAAATACTCGCACTTTGTGGACTATCTTCTCAGTTTTCCGAAAGCATATTGTCACTTCTCTCCTTGTCATCATCTGAGGTAGCTTCTTCGTCTTTTCAACTCTTCATATCCTCGTTTCGCACTTTGAAACCTGTAGACTTTTTAAAATCAATCATTGGCTTCACCACATATATACTGTCATCAACAAAACACACTAGCTTTCTCTAAATCTTTCTCGTGTCCATAACCTAGCCGCAATTTCCTCTGAGAGCAGTTCAGTATTGTGGAGGTCACACCTTGAAAAACCATTTTTATGAATCTAACATAGTTAAGAATGCTGAGATGTTTTTGCCCAAGGACTTAAGGACAATTTTGTATCTTTCTGAAAATATTTTCCAAAGATGGGATTTGTATTCAGTTTTGTAGAATTTAAAATAACTTGGTTCGTATAACTTTTTTCAAATCGCAACCACATTCATGTTCATTTTATACGTTAATGACCCCCAAAGTTATCCCAGCATTCACTTGTCGAAAACCGATAATTATCCATCCTGAAAACCTCGCCTCAACAAATTTCAGATAACTAATCAGCGAATTTTCTCAATTAAGTATCGTATGACTACTCGCGATGCAGCAACTTCAAAAGCGTTAATTAAAACCGTGCCAAACACTCCATTTTCTACGTAACATTCATTAGTCCCTTTTATGTAGCTGTCTGATGTTTGCTTGGTCGTCTGATGCCTTATACAATGATAAACAGGGAATTCCCCCCGTCTTTCAGATATCGGAACTATTAAAAAATGACAAGAGCAGGTACGAAGAAACATTTTCGCGTACAAATACAACAAGCTGAGTAGCGACAATGAACCGTGCAAAGGTATTTCGAAGTTATCTCAAAGAGTGGCGGGAGCCCTTTGAATATTACGTAACGTCGCCAGGTAACCAGTCAGCGGGTCTGGCATCGTACGCTCGTTAAGTATGTCGAAGTTGTGTTCTCTAGCATTTTAGGTGCTCACGTTAGACGATAGTATTGATGTATATCTTGTATATAAATTTTGTTTGACGAATACTTGAAGCGAGCGCATACATAGTTTTGATGTTCTTTCAATGTAAATTCCAAGTACGGGGAATTTAAATTGTATTCTGTAGATGTTTTCGAAAATGTTTTAATATGACATCAAAAAACGTGGACATTCAATGCTGAGGAATGTTTTTGTGTCATTAGTTTGCAAAGCGTTCATGTGTTATATCCTTCTATCTTTCTTTATATTGCCAGTACTTGAACAAGCCCAATAGATATTACTCCAGGAATCAATTATGGAGCATTATTTGATCCAATATGCTGGAGAAATGCATATGTATGTACATACATGAAGTAGAATTTAGAATGCAGGTTTAAGGGAGATGTAGCTATGATGGTTTCAAGGAGGGTACTTCTCCCTCTCATATGACGGCTTTTCCGAAATGGCTGGCACGAATTGCTCCAATAGCCATGAACAACTATTATGTTTTAAAATAATTTTTGTCATCTATTCTCCAAGGTGACAGCGTCCTATAGAAAACCCACAAATAAATTGTTTCTACTTTGTTCTAACATGGTCTTTGCTCTTTGCGTATGGAATTTTTCAAGGTATACCTTAGAGTGTGTCACACTAGGAAGTACCTCTCTAAGGGATATTCTGAGCTTCTCCTCCCTGTTTTTGAGTTACTTTTAATAGGTGTTCATCCCTATTATACAAAACGGTTCCATATATGAATTAAGTTTATGTTCCTCGACTTAAGGTCCCAATTCTATTAGTAGCTCCTTGAAAACACATAATTGTCTTCTTCATTTCCTACTGTTCCTTCAACAAATTACGCTTCATTCGGTTCTGGTCAATTTTCAGTGGATTTGCACCAGCAAAGAAAACTTGTTTGTATCTGGGCAAATAGCAAGATGCAGCACACTTTCTGATGGTATCAAAAAGTTATTGCAATATTAGTTCATTACTACCATTATGATAAACTATATGAAGAGCAATGATCCATTACTTGAATTGAATACCTAGCCTGTGTTGGTACTATGGCACATCAACACATTTGCGCCAGAATTTTTTGAGCTTAAAGTACACTTCTTTTTTATGTTTAATAATGATTGGATTCTGTGGAAGCAAGCTCTTGCTCAGATATCTGCAGAATGCATACTCGTTTTGTAGCATGCTTTAAGAGACTTATTCATCATCAATTACATCATGATCTTGCAACTCTCCAAATTGTTTTCACCTTGACACATAAGTTGAGCAATTTTTACTTCTATCCTCTCTCTCGTCAAGTGATGCCAAAGACGAGTACGTACATACGTAGGTGTTATCACCTGCAATGGCAAAATTTGGGCAACACTGTTATTCACTCTACAAGTATTAGGAAATTTTGGGTTTACACAACAAGTTGCAAAGTTCGTCGTTCACGAAGAATGACTTTGCACAGTAAGCATTCTTGCCAATACAGTACATTTGCTTAATATGCCGACTAGTTTTGAGGGTAAATTACAATAATATACCAACAATCGTATGGTAACACTTAAAATGAGGACGCCAGTCCAACTAAAAATTCTATTATCGCAACTGTTGTCGAAGTACCTGTAGGAGAGGCAGAAAGTGTAGCAGCTTAATTGTCAGTGTCTTCAAAAAACGACTTTTTTGGTCTTCTTTTTTGGTTAAAGGTTTTTTAAACGCAAAATTTATTTTTTTCCCATAACACCACTGATACAAATATCTTGGAAAGCACTGGAAGGCATAAAGGCAGGCTTTCTTGAATTGGGGGTAGCCTTATTTAGAGCGTCTTTTAGCAATGCTTTAAGGTCCCTTGACGTTACTTTTTACTATTCACTAGTCCAGAAGAAGGAAGTTTGAACTAGTTTGCAGAAATGATATCGTGCCTGCGACTTTAAAATGTTTTGCAATATTCGAATAAATGGTAGCCCTTCAGCGAGCAATGTTAAGCATTTGCTTCTCTTTTGCTAAACATTCAAGCGCCAGCATACAATGCTTTAGATGTTTCTAGAAAAGAAAAATATGCTAATGCCATAAAATGTGACTTTCTATAAGCAAAATCAAAACAACGTGTATACAGGGTGTTTGACTTTATATTTTAAATATTTGGAGCAGCTTTTTGAACATGTAAGTTCAGAGGACGCTATTAATAAAACAAATGTCCAAAATTAACATCAAAAGTTTGATCAAGAACAGCCAAGAACAGTAAGTTTCAAAAACCTCAATTCAGATGGTCCTCTAACCGAAGAACAGCCAAAACGAAAAACTCAAAATCTGCTAACCATGATCTGTACTTTATGGTTGCAATTATCACAACTGCACCAGAGTCAGCAGTTAAAGTTTTAACTTCCAAATTTGAATGCATTTCTTTATATTTATAAATAGTATGGCTCTTTCTTCCTTTAGAGGCTTAGATGCAAATTTTATGAAGATCTTTAAAACTGAAGAAATTCAGTCATTCAATCATTTGACCAATTAGAGGCATTAATAATAGAAATGGAAACAGATGCAGTCGCCAAAACGAAAAACTCAAAATCTGTTAACCATTACAAGTTCTTTATGGTTGCAATTACCACAACTGCACCAGAGTCAGGAGCTAAAGCTTTGACTTCCAAATTTAAATGCTTTTCTTTATTAATTATGAATAGTATGGATCTTTCTTCTATTAGAGGCTTAGATACAAATTCTATGAAAATCTATAAAACTGAAGAAATATATTCTCATTTGACCAATTAGAGGCATTAACAATAGAAATGAAAACAGATGGAGTAGCCAAAACGAAATACTCAGAATCTGTTAACCATTATCTGTTCTTTATGGTTGCAATTACCACAACTGCACCAGAGTCAGAAGCCAAAGTTTTGACTTCCAAATTTAAATGCTTTTCTTTATTAATTATAAATAGTATGGCTCTTTTTTCCTTTAGAGGCTTAGATACAAATTCTATGAAAATCTATAAAACTGAATAAATGTATTCTCATTTGACCAATTAGAGGCATTAACAATAGAAATGGAAACAGACGCAGTAGCCATAATGAAAAACTCAGAATCTGTTAACCATTATCTGTTCTTTATGGTTGCAATTACCACAACTGCACCAGAGTCAGAAGCTAAAGGTTTGACTTCCAAATTTAAATGCTTTTCCTTATTATTTATAAATAGTATGGCTCTTTCTTCTTTTAAAGGCTTAGATACAAATTTTATGAAAATCCTTAAAACTGAATAAATGTATGAAATGTATGTAAATGTATGAAATGGAAACAGATGGAGCTTTACACTTTATAATTTCCCCATTGATAGACTAGCAAAGACGGAGTAGAATTTCCAATGGTTGTAATTAGCGCTAAAATTGTCACAAAGCTTGTACGCTATCCTGCAGTAACTCTTCCAACTTGCCTGACGTAAATCTGAGATTAACTCATGCAAATAACGTATGAAATGACTCACCAATCACTTGGCAGAGTCTTCTCATGCTGCCACAAACTACTGCTGCACAAAGCTAGAAAATTTCAACATATTGGATAAATCGGATCCAGAAAATACTCTCCTCAAATCTATTCCATTATCTCTTCATTTTTTTATCCGCATATTAATCAACATACACGAATCTACAAATCCCCATTCAATTCGTCGAACAAAAACTTATATTAAAGGCAACAACATCTTCGTATATTGATAGATAATAAAATCAATTCAATTTTCTCTCTTGTATCCAGTCATATTACTTAAATACAGTATCCAATCGGATACGGTGAAAATATGAACGCGTAACGATATTTCTCTCGATTCAGGGAGCTACGAATCCGTCCAATTTTCCCGTTCAACGAAGGAAAACGGTTAAAGAACGTCCTTGTACCGTCTATACTGCAACATATACACGCAGACTACTATGTATATATACATACATATATATATAAGAGTGCTATTAAAGTTAAAAAGAGAAACCTGCCTCGACCGTCGAACGGACGATAAGAAATAAAATGAACGCGGATAAAAGAAGAAAACTTTTTCCCTTCTTCGTTTTTCCTTTTCATTGGTCGTTTCGGTCGCGTACGACACGCACGCGGATTTTCCACCACGGTGGGCGATTTGTCGCCTACCCGCGTATTTCGTATGCCGGAAAATTGGTTTTCCACCGCCTACCATCCGGACCGGTTTATCACGGGGACACTTTGTGGCAATATCCAAGACAGGTATATACAAGACGCGCAGATGGGATTTTCAATTCGGTTCGAGGTGGTCGTATTTTTTTGCCGTCTCAAATGTATAAGGGAAGATTTACGAATGTGTGCATGTATGAATGTAATGCTGAAGGATTGATAGAGTTAAAATGTTTAGAAGCGTAACGATATTGGAAAGGTAAGAATGTAACATTTTCAATAACTCGTAAATAACTTAACTGTAAAAAGAACAGATAACAATCGAGTGTAGACTAAGTTGGGCTAAAGGAAACTTACCTCTTGTTCCTGAGCTGTCTGTTTATACAGCCTTGGCCGTAAGTATTGAGCACCCAGTTAAGGGAGGAATATTAAATTAAACAGTCTAGGCTCAAGCGATTCTTTAACTCGTTTTTTTGAATTGATTGTGTGACGCCTGACTTTTCACTTTAATAAACCCCATAGGTGTTAGAATGGGTTCAGATCCGGCGATTGAGAAGGCCACTCTAGATGTTCAATGTAATTTTCCCTAAACTAGGCGTTTGTGTGGGCAGCTTTGTGACAGTTTACATTATTCTGTTGCAATTTCATTCACAAGCATTTCTCCAAATCCAGAAGCGGTCATGCAGCCTCAGACCATAACGCTGTGTCCAACGTGTTTCAAGGTCGGTACCACAGTCTGGATTAAATTCTTTCCCTCTACTTGCGACTTCCCTTGATCATGCAAAAGTTCTATCTGCACACGATTTTCCAAACTAAGTTCGCTTTTTTGGGTACATTGAAACAATATCAGTAAATTTCACAAATCTAAACACCAAAAGCGCTGAATGAGTCCACAACGAGCAAAAGTAGTGAACTGAGATATAAACAGAAAAATTTAAAAATAAATTTTATTGCAGCAGATATTTTAACAGTAGCTTCGATGTAAGTCATCATGTTTAATACTTTTTAGAGGCTCACAAAATACTTTGTAAAGAGCAGTGTTAGGCATTTACTGTTATAGTTATCGTAGACGTGCAAAATTTATAAGGTGCTCAATACTTATGGCCAAGGCTGTATAATAACAATTATGACGACTCCCTCCACAATAACCAGTATATGCACACAATAGTTATCTCTGTCATTGTTTGATTTATGTTATATAAATTTTTAAGAAGAGAGGGGAAGGAGATATTCATGCAGGAAGGCCTTGCAATAATAAAATAAACTTTTCTATTTGCTCAAACAACCATAATACTACACATCATCTCTGTTAATTAATTTACATAATCTTACTAATCTAGTCAACATATTTCAAAACCAAAGTTTGTCCTTGAAGATCAATGCTGTAGAATCACCCGCTGCTATTGTTGGAAAACTGTGCAATTGAACACACTGTAAGGTTCAAGCAAACCCTCGACAGCCGCCATCCCACCAGAATCAGTGAGGCGACTCAAATCAGGCAAAGGATTTCTGAGCACAGTCTCAATGGAGCCACTGGATACCTACCCCATAAATGAAGAATCCTCACCAGGTTCTCAGTTGGACTAGAAAATTTGGTAGACTCTCAATCGTCTAACCAAGACTAACCCGGTGACATGGGGCCTTACGGACAGAACCGACACCACGTGCGACTGTGAGGAGACAGAGACCATGGATGGAGACCATGTCCTTGTGTGCAGAAGCTTTCCGAACTTCTGCTCCATCGAAGAGACATTGGACGTGGCCCGATACTGGGTTGATAAACTTTAATACGGATTCGTCCACGAAAAAGAAAGAAAAGAAGTTGGAAAACTCTACATTATGGATAATTTCGTAAATGCGGATGCAGATATCAGGTCGGTCGTAACTATAGTTGTTGATAATTTCCATCTGTTAAAACCAAGCCTCCAATTGGCAAATTCTGATATCAAAATTAGTTCTGCCTCCAGGGCTTTGATCTCGTAGATTCTGAGATATGTGTAGACAAGTAATAAGAGGAAACTAGGAGGATGAGAAAGACTACTACGAATTCCTGAAGATGCCTCCGCTTAAGCCATCAGAAAGTTCGTGTAGTTCAGACTAAACTTCAAAAATCTGGTGGACGTCATGAAGCATATGCATTTAGGTTTTGAATTCTGAATTCTTCCTTCAATATTTTCAAAAGAAATATAACCTGAACTTGGCGGAATGGTTATCTCCGGTGTTGTCCTGGTGGCTTTTCTGGTGGTGGTAAAGCTTATTCCATATTCTAGAAGAATGAATGTATGGTCATCACATGAACTAAAGCTTATTCCTCCTCCATATGCCTACAATAACCGATCAGCAGACTTACTACAATTTTGACAGTCTTTCTGTCTTTACTCAGTAGGTCGTTAGTAAAGTCAGGCCGCTAATTCTTTAGGAACTATTCAGTCCTGTTAACGTTTGCCAACATTCCTTCGACCGTTCAGTTCCCTTAAAATTACTGCCATTCTTCTTCTTAAATGGACCAACCTAGTTGCTTTAGAAGCTTTGTGCTATGCTCTAGTTCCACTACAATCAAGCCTGTAATTGGCAAGATCTTTGAAGTCTTTCACGTTTTGAAGTTACTTCAAAGTTCCGCAAACACCACAGATGGAGCTTCAAAAAGAATTATTCGAGATTTATGAACAAGCTACCAGACACACTGGAATTAATGTTTGAAAAGTGTCAAAGGGAATTTGAAATGGAAAATGATATGGTATGATTTTCCAAAGATTCCTAACTTCCAATACACACCGATAATTTTTTCACAACCGCTCTAAAACGTTCCGTTAAAACAAGTCCTAACTCCATTACGAACATTTCCTTTCCACGTCCCCCTCCCCTCCCTCCTCCTCCCCCGGCAGGAGTAAATAGACAGACGTTTATTAGGGGAGCAACGTTAAATAAATCATCGCATTAAAGACATGTCGGACATCAGAAAGCCAACCATTTTCGTCTTTCATCTATCCTCCAACCGTATACGTCCTTCTCCATATAATACAGCACACACACACGTAGTTGTGATTTCCTGTCATGTCACCGCGTAATTAGATTTCGCCGATTTCAAAGCTTCCATCCACTCAGACAGAGGTCCGACGTACTGGCTGGCCATTTACTCCCGATGCCGCGTCCTTCTGATGTGTCATATGCAGACAGCGCGGTGCGGTATTTTTTGTATGTGTTTGTGTGTGTGCGCGCCTCGGTATTGTCTAGAGCGCGGTGATGGGCTGCGTGTACCGTGTGCGTGAAGGATTGTATGGATCGTTCAAAATTCGACGGAAATTGGAATACGCGATAGCGAAAGAGATGCTGCCAGATCGATTTCGATGTCTGATTTGTGTATACGCAGTTGGTATGGCTGAAATATAGGCCGGATATACTGGTTTGAAGCGATTGTTATCTGTTATGGCGATCCAATCTTTATAATGTTGTTATAAATGTGGTATTACATCCGATTTAAAGGGAGGAAACCTCTTACTCAACCACCACAAACTACTCGTCCTGTAAGCAAGCAAGCCATCGACCAATACATAATATTTTAATGGCGTAATATGATTCGATAACGGAGCGTTCGTCTTCCTTATTTACGTACTTAACGGTGAACTGTTTACATTGAGCTTGTTTGCTCTCGCGTAAGTACCTCCAACCTCTACCGTAGTAAGTACGAAAGGCGAGGTCGCGTCTCAGACGCAGCAGCACATAACTTCAGCTACATATGTACACATACATATATAAATAAGATTGCCATTTCGCTGATGACGGCATTAGTCTCTGAAGCGACATCGTCAATCGTCTGAGGCATGCGTTGTTTACTCTGTTTCGTGAACCGTTATTATTACCTCTTCATACGGGAGCTTTTTAGCTTCCTCTCTAGCAGCTGAAATTCTCTGAAGTGAAGTGTAGATGTCGCTTTCCTCATCGCTGGCAAAACAGAAACTAATTACGGGATAATTCTGTTTGTTTTGATTTTTGGGGCGATTAATTGCGAGTAATTCTATAGCTTCTGGAATCACCATGCAGTATTGGGTACTGGATAGTAAACGTGGAAATTGTGTCCTCTAAAATTCGCATTAGAGGGGACGCACAGGAATGTGGCACTGTAAAATCCTGGGGGTTCATCCGTTTCAAGACAGGCTCCGCAAAGCCGTCTCTATGAGCAGGTTAAGGATACTAACAGGCATCCAAACTGGGCACTGCACACTGAAGAAACACCTGTTTCGCATGGGCTTAGCTAATTCTCCCCAGTGTAGAAGCTGCGGAGACGCGGGGGAAACTCCCGTGCATCTCCTTTCTGACTGCCCTTCATAGGACATGGAAAGGCTGAGCTGCTTTGGTGTCGACAGATTGGACGACCCCAAACTAGAGAAATTAACTCTCGACCAGCTCGCACACTTTCTCTCACAAGTGCAACTGGGTTGGAAGGCTTAAACGATATAGGGGCACAATAGGACTTTTTGGCCGAGCGGCCGCAAGGGGTCACCCGCCCATGGGAAGGGAAAAAAAACATTTTCATCCAGGATAAATATATTTGAATGCTATTCTTACTAAATCCTAGTTTGGGTGCCGAGGCTTCAATCTGTTTAGGTCGTAGAATCGCCTGTCCTAGATGTTGAAACCTATCTAAACTTTTGGCCAGTAGAGTATATGCTTAGCTGTCTCAGTTCGTAACATCAACACTGGTCTTGATCAATTTTGACCATCTTTTTGTGGTGATACTTTAGGAAGTTAGTGGACTAGTGCCCACCCCTGTATGATGCTTCTTAAATCTGATTTACTTAGATTAAGAAGGTTGGCCAAATAAGACTTCTAGTCCAATAAAATGCATGTCCACGCCTTGCTTTGCAAATTCATCCACGCAATTTTGACTGAAAGCTATTAGTAGCTAAAGCTTTCAGAGTGGCTTCGCTATCGGTACACATCTACATAATTCATTGCTTCCCTGAGGCTGACATCGAGGTTTCCTCAGACGTATGGCGTATATTTCCGGCTGAGAATTTCTTGGAGATGGTTCTAAGTAGAGCTCTGGAGAGGTTGGTCGTCGATCTATGAACACCAGCACCTACGAGCCCCTCCTCATGTCGGTTGCCAACAGATTTTTCAAAAATTCTATTCTTAACTACACATACTAGCATATATGTAATGGATGCTTTTTTTATTTATCAATTCAGCATTTTAAAATCCTATAGCTACAAAAAAGCGTGATAACAAAGAAACCTATTTAACTAACGTAATTAACTAAAACAAACAAAACATGACAAGCAATGAGACTAGAACTACCACTGGGTAACATCACCTTTTCTTGCTACAACATCTGAAAGTCTTGGCGGCATTGTGTGGATTAAGCTATGGCAAAACTCCGACGTAAAAGAATCCCATATTTCATGGAAGTTGTTGTTTCAAATCAGTGATTAATTTTGCGGGATGTTTTAGGAGCGCCTTCTTCATCTCATGCCACAAAGTTTCAATTGGAGATAAATCAGGACTGTTTGAAACCCGTCCCAAAACTAGTATCCTGTAGTCTTCCATCCATTTCAAAGCTTTTTTCGACGTCTGACACCTTGCGCCAATAAAGTGAAGTTTTCCTGCACCCTTAGATGACATACTGCCCCATACCATGACTGATGCAGGAAATTTTCTTTTCTTTTAAGACAGTCAAGATGTTTATAATTTCTGCGGATAATACGACATCTGCTGTCCCCAACACAAACTTCGAATCTGGACTCATCACTCAACTCTACTGCATTCCATTGCTGGAAAGATCCAATTCTTATGTTCTTTTTCGAGTAACTGCAATGTGCAATTGCTAAGGAAAGTCTTTATTCGATGGCCTATTTCAGTGTTTTCCTTTTCCTTGTCTCCATTGGAGTTATAGAAGCTGGATTCGCCAAACTTGTTGCAATACGCTCTATTCAGAACGGCAGAGAATGTTTCCTTGTGAATATCAAAGATAGCTAAAGGGCACCTAAATATTCTGACCTATTTTCTATCCACCATTTAATTCATTCAATCTATGTGAAATTCCTAATTGTTTTCCAAAGGGAAGCTTTTCTCTCTCTTCAGATGCAGGCTTATGTTTCCATACATTTCGTTCTGTTTGATAGGCAACTTTCTTCGTTCATAGTTAAGTTCTTTATGACAGAGAATCTAGAGCTTGGATTTGTTAGCCAATGATGGGTACACTTTTGTTGTACAAAATCCTATAGTTTTATTTTACCAAACTTTTAGCTAAAACACTAAATCAAAATATAATGTACTTTTCACCCTTTAAACTTTAATAAACTTTGTAAATTATCATTGTCACTGCTATGCGGAACAATTTGAAGTTTATTGGGTTGGAGCTTGTTCATTCCTATCACATTTTATTCGTCCCCGCGGACACTTCCGTAATAAATTCATACTTTTCGAATAAACATAATTAGTGATGGGATGTACATTTATTGTTTATTAATCATAAATTGATAACGATTGTCAATTATCGCCTAATTTACGCACTTGACGATTCATATCATAATCAAGTTGCTTCCGTCATAAATATAATCTGATGATTATTAAATATTATTAATTACGACCCAGAATTAAACCAATATACGTTCACTGAATAATTTAAATTGATTTAAATTTATTTTGATGTTCAGTTCATTATATTTCATATAAATGATATTAAGTCCCTGTATGATGGCATACTTAATAACGCAATTATTCTTTTAAAGCGTACCTATCATTACTTTCAAAAATTCCACATCACGTAGTATTCTCGTTAATACTGCAATCACGTACATAAATTCGAAAACATATATTTCAAATATCCCCTCCTCTTCGTGTTCGATTACCTATTTTATACGCAAATTCGATAGGGCTGCCGTGGTTGCCGTTATCGAAAACAATATAAATTACGTAATGACGTTTTAATGGCTAAGTCGATATTCAAAATTCGAAACAGGCCCGATTAAAAAACGCTATACCGTCATAACATGTATAGACGTGAAATTTCAATTATGCTGATATGAAAATTTGGATGTTCACGTCTAGACCAATTTATTTCGCGTTTGTTTTATTAGAGTGTGCCTATACGATAATTATATATAACCAATTTATATTGCTATGTTGTTCACGAATAAAATGGCGGTGATGTAAGTTTAATCTTAAACATATTTGATAATTTACTCTGGAGATAATGTCTAGACTATTTTGGAGGAACGTTCTTGGTTCTTCTTTGGTCAGATTCACCATAATGTTTTTTTGGTCGATTCTATTCTAATCTCTTTTGTTTACTTTCTTAACCAAAACCAAGGTTTAAGCAAATTTAAAGGCACGTTCTCAAAGCTCCATCAATAATAAACCATAATAAATTGTGATGAGATGATGTACAGAAAATATCAAATTAGTCCTCTTCCACATCTCATTATAGATGCTCCCAACATCATACTGTTAGGTTCACAGAAATTTGTGTGCCACCAGTTCGTGATGTTATAAAAATTCTCCATTAGCGCCTCTAAGCATTCTGATCACTTCTTGATCAACCACTGAGAGATTATCAGATTAGTTCCAAACGTTGTGGCACTGTTTGCAAGCATTCCTACTTCTTTGATATATCAAATATGTATGGACAAAATGGCAAGTCTACCAACAATTCTTATTTCAAAACGATCTTAAAACCAGTACGAACCAATTACTCAAGCTTAAGAAGCAACATTATTTGGAAGCCCTTTTTAGCTAGTGCCTTACCAATGTTATATGAAGATTTTATCTGTACCTATGCTCCTGTTGAAGATGTCCATGTGGTAACTTCTATGCAGACAAGGACAATAACAATTAAAATCTCTTTAGACTTTAAGCGGCTTGTTGCCACAACTAGTTCCAGATTTAGCAATGGGTTAGAACTACAATATGCGGCGACTTTTTAGATATCAAAACCCTTAGACAAGGCTGTCTTCTCGATAATATTGTGTTCCAGGCAGTATAGTTCGTAAGTGGCACTGCTGAGATTAAGACACAGTAATCCATGTACATATATAGAATATCCCATGCTGCCTTCAATTCATCTTCATCAATATATGGAAACATTTTGAGACCAATTTCTGATTTTACTTTGGTATTATCGTGGTTCTAACTTGTTTTTCTGATTTGTCAGCTTCCATCGATATTTAGCATATAGCGCGCCAGAACTTTTTGAATATTTATAGTCTAGTAGCCACCTATATCATCTGTGAGCCTTACCCAAAGCTTGTTTAACACCTGATTCCAGGTTGAGCACGAACCCTCTTGTATACTCCTGCCCTCTAGCGGTGAAGGGTAGGACCAAGTGAATGAGGAAGTACACATATTGTTCTCCAACTACTAGTGATAGAAGTCCGATTGGAAATGTATATCTGTATTAAAATTGCGTTATGGGTGATCTATCTGATTTTGAAGGAGGCATGGTTGTGGAGGCGGGATGGGGGATGGGGAGGGGGGATTGCTCGAGCCTCAGTAACGACAACGGCAGCACTACTAAGTGTTGAAAGTGTACTTCTTCCAACACCTGTGTGTGTGTCGACTATAATGTCATCATACAGTGATTGAAAATCAAAGCTGAATGACAGTGACTGAAAACTCTTTACACAGATGTTCAGATTATTTTGGCCAACCCCTGTATAACATAGGCTGTATGAAAAATAAGTCGATTTTGGCTGTGCTGGCCAGAATGCTTTTTATCTAGCAGTTTCGAAATAGCTCTTCTAAACACTTACATACCAATTACATTACAATTCTCAAACAACATTACCAAAGAGTCCTAGAGTCCTACATAGTCAACACCTTGAATTACAACACAATCTGACTCTGATTCTACGAAAGTCCTATTTCTCACTGTTTTGGCTAGTTTGTTGGCTGTTTCCAAAGAAATTTCATGGAATCATTTCTGATGATATCTAACTGCAAAAACTGTTGTGTTGTTTAAATTCAGTTCACATAATAATCCAGTTGTTCTTCTCATAGATTTTATACCCTGCCATCTTTGCTTCATAACCTCCACTCTTCCAGTTGGTCTTTGAAACAATGTACCCAAGTGTAGGTTGTGGTTCGAAGACCAGAACAGTTTGCAAAATTTGTACTTTTGCAATATTTTTACATGGCATTTCTCAGTCTGTTCAAAATGGAAATCAAAGTAGATTTTCTAGATTTGAACAAACATTCAAACATTGTCAATATCTTTCAGGCCAAATAAGATATAAAGCTGCTTTTTCTCCTAAAACTTCCTTCTTCTATAATCGTTTTCATTCTCTCAAAGCCTTCGTTAGGTAATGGACCGTATCTTGTCCATCCCAAGAAAAAAATGTTTCACTCCAAGTCGTAACGATACACCTTTTTATTTTACAAACCATTAGATATGTTTCGCAAATTCCGCTTATCACTAATAAACATTCGCCCGCAATTTTTCACCTTAAACCTTCTTTTTCACACGATTATAAAAAGAAAACATCAATAAATTCAAAGTGACGCCTTACGTCGCCCGTTCGCATCGGAACTTTTCAAATCAAAAAAGAAAAACTCATATTAACAAATTTCTTCCTAGCACGCCAATATCGGTGCCTATCGACGTCAAACTTCATGTAACACATGTTGCGTAAAAATGGGTATCGAGAGCGCTGTGTAGGAAACGTCATTTCCTCCATCGAACGTTACACACATCCATCCAGCATCCCTTGAGCGTTCGCAGCAAGCAGACGGCTAATACGTTTTCAATTACATCTCAGCAGAATATAGCAGAGTTCGTATGGCGAGAAATGCATGCCATCAGCGGAAGCGGGCCCTTATAAGCCTCCGCATGTCGGTTTCCTTCGGTTCGTTGCCCGCGCTTGGTTCGGGAACGTGTCAATTCTACACCTCGTTTCATATAAACCGTTCCCCGGCATTGACAGGCGTTTACGGGTGTCACGTAACGTAAGTAACCGTTTCAAACTCAATCCACTCCTACGCGCGCCGTTCGCCGTTTCTTTTTTGAAAAGAACGAGACCGAATTGGCAGTCTGAAAATGTGTCCGGACGTTAAACGTATGTCGGTGTACGAAATGGTTCGTATGATTCGTAATATAAATCTGACATAATTGATTGTGACCGTAAAGATTCTTCAATAACAACAATTTACTAATACTTCGGATGAAACTGTTGTTATAAGAAGTTGTTACTATGGTTTGACTTTGTTGCTACATACAAGCTTTGGTTATTGTCATAAAATTTAAGGTTATACAACAGAAACTGTCATTATCATTATGATTTGTAGATGTAGATGTCGCTAACTGTCATGACCATAACCTCTACCAACAAGTTGTCTATTTTTGACAACTGAAGAAGTTACTTAGGCAGTACAAGGGACATTACAATGTTACCAAATCAAATCCAGGGTTGCCAACCTCTCATGATTTTATATTATCAGTCTCCATCGCAGTAAAATGTGTATGCTTCTATCCTCAAATTGGTTATAAGGAACCAAAATGTTCTATTCTGCTATTACATGATTAATGCAACCATTTTTAAAGGATATTTTATACCGACAGAAAGGACTACAACCACTCCAAGATTCGACTTATTGTTTAGTCCAAATATTTCAAAAGTATGCAAGGCGAGGAAGGGGGCGGATTAATCATAAGGTGATCATTACAGTAAAGATCTTCAATATATACACACCCACAAATTTTGAATCAAAGGAAAAACTGAATTGTCTCTATTGGGCAAAATGCTTGCTACCAATCAGCTTCTAAATATTTGCAAATACTTT
>SMLS01073234.1:0-11284 GCA_004785975.1 Popillia japonica | reverse complement strand
AAATGTTTTCCTACTAGTATTTTGTCTTCACGCGTGAATAATACTACACCAACTAATCGCCTATTACAAACTAATGGAGAATTTTTGTAATCATAAACTGTTTTAATTTCCATGCAAATTAAACTTTCGTCTTGCAAGGATGAACATGGTACTATATGCCCGGAATTCATTTCAATTTCATAACCAGCTGGTCGAGATCTATATTGACGATCTAGTGCTAAATTTTGTACGAATTTAAATGGATCAGTTATATTCTGATGATGGTAGACCTTGCAATTTGTTCCCTTCGCAGGTTTTTTGTCTTCAATTTCTATTATAGTAATTTCGGGACCCTTCGCGAATGGTCTTGACAGCTTTACCAATAACAAGTTACTTGGACTTCCAAATAAATTTTTGCCTAGTTTCTTGATGTTTTTAAACTGTCTGCTTTCACCGTGAATGCAGTCTACTATCGAATGACCAGCATATACCAGTTTATTTATTATTAGATCGTACGATGCCACTCTGCATTCTTCAGTTGTTATTATCCAGTTACTTTCTATGAGAGCCGCTATGCAAAATAATCTTTGTTCATCATCGCATATACTTGCTAAAAACGAAACTTCACTTTCTGCTTTTACTACTACTGCTTCAAAGATTAAACCAATTAATAATATTGCGTGTATTTTTAAATTTGACATTTTAGTATTTCTCTAGATGTTTACTGACGGATTGTGACGGAATGATGTGTCATTATGGCGTTTTCGTGCAATTTCAGGGTTTTTAGTAGTGTTTCAATCCGTTGAATCGGAATATATTCAATGTCGGTGTTGTAATTGAGAAGATTATTACATAATTACATAAAAGTTAGCTATTTATCTACATACATATTTAACTTTCATTACAAAGTTATTTCAGTAGGGTGGCCAGTACATACCGATCGTTCATTTGTATGTATCAATGAGAATTGATAACAACTACCAAAACTTCTAAACTGACTTTGTTGATTTTATTGTTTAAATAACGTTACTTTACAACTCGCCGGGTTGTATTGCTAAGTGTGGCACGGTAGGATTACGTTGAAGTTAAAATACAGGGTGTCTACTGAATAGTCTATAAAAGAGGTTAAAGCTGATGGCATGAAAACCTAAATTCCAAGCAATGAATACTTTGTCTACACAGTAACGAGAAAATAATATTTTTCAATCTCAGTCCGCCCTGTTGTTCGACCGCAACGCATAAATGGATGGGTAACACAGGTAGAACGTTGAGTCATTCACAGGCAACGAATGCCTGTGAATGACGGAGAAACAGGATAAAATCTTTTACTACACCCGTATTACGTACAGAAAATCGAACGTCTATCAGACAAAGAGTTTCCTCGATGGGTTACCTGTTGCGAATGATTTCGTCAAACAGAAACTCGTCTTCCAAATCTTCGATCCGTGGTCGACGGAAAATGTAGTTCATGCACGATGGGGCATCTCCACATGTTGCCCGATTTGTATGGAAACATTTAAGCCAGGCATTTGTACATTGGATAGGCCGAACGAACGATTCTGCCAGCACGAAGTCCCAATTCGAATCTGTTAGACTTTTTTCTGTGAGGAGACGTGAAAAATTTTGGTTATCATGGTCGACGGGAAATTTTAGACGTCGAGGCTCTTCGAGACTGTGTTGCCACAGGAGCCCAAAAACACCTGGCTCCTACGAAAAAAAATAAAACAAGTCGAAATGAATAGAATCTGTAGTAAATGTGTGACCTTGTTATAAATAGAATATTTGTGAAAAGACCACATGTGCACATAGAGCAGCAAAGCTGCTTCGTAAACAAATGCATTCATAGAGTACAATAAGCATTTATTTACAAATCATTCAACTTGTTAAAAAAATCTGTTTAGGTCTATTAGAAACTTTTGCATTTTTTTTGTACACACGTGTCAGGCCCGGATTCAACAAAATTTATTTAACAAAATTTGGTAATTATTAAAGAAAAAATTATTTAGTTTTTAATTAATTATTTATTAGTTTCTGTAATGAAAAACACAAAAACACCTGATTCCTGTGAAAAAAAACAGGTCGGAATGCATAGAATCTGTAGTAAATCTGTGACCTTGTTATAAATAGTATGTGTAAGTGTATTTACATATCATTCAACTTGATAAAAAATATCTGATTATGTCTATTAGAAATTTTTGCAGCGTCCCTTTTTCTCTTGTACAGACGTGTCAGGCCCAGATTCAACAAAATTTATTTAACAAAATTTGGAAATTATTAAAGAAAGAATTATTATTATTATATGATCGTAATTTTTTGGATTTACCTTTCTTGTGATATAAGTTTTATACTGTTTATTTTTCCAACACTATTCATTTGACACCCTGTATACAAGTTTAAGATGCGGATATACATACATTCAAAAACAAAAAAAATATTTATTTGCACTCTTCGATTGATTTATGTCTACTTTTTTAATTCGCAGATTTACTACGGTTTGTTGTTTTGGAGGCATAATTATAATTTGAGGTCCCTGTTGTTATTGCAGAAGAGGCCAATACATATTATTAAAAATTATAACTTATAGAGTATCAACATGATTTGAATTGATCTTAAGATATTCTAGTCTATAATTTATATATTAAACTACTAGCGGTCTAGGCGGCGACATCAACTACAATCGTTTACAACTATTCTTTATTACCAGGTATGGGTAGATGCTGCCGTCCAAATATTTTATTCCGTCGGTGCTGGATTTGGAGTTCATCTTTCTTACGCCAGCTATAACACTTTTCATAACAATTGTTGGAGGTAAGTAACTGCTTGGATATTACTTTTGTATATTGTTAAAATTTTCAGTCATATATATCTGCTATCCCTAATTTACACCAAAACATTATACGCGTAATTTAAAGGCATCCTATATGTGGCATTTTGTTACGACTTCATTCTTTCGTTTCTTTACAGGGATTGTCTTGTAACGACAGCGGTAAATTGCTTCACGAGCTTCTTCTCAGGATTTGTTATTTTCACGTACTTGGGTTTTATGTCCCACAAGCAACAGGTGCCTATAAGCTCGGTGGCGGCGGAAGGTATTTCCTTTGTTTCTGTAGATTATGTTAAATTATATTCTTTAGTACTTTCGCAGTGTACATATAAAGTGTTATTTAATAATGTTATTGTTTGTAAGCGTTCTCATTTAAATATTAGCTTTCGTTACTTTTGAAATTCTGGAAATAATTCGATTTGATTTTTATTGAAGCCGCATTTTCAAAATAAAATTATTTATTTTCCAGGGCCTGGTTTAGTATTTCAAGTATATCCGGAAGCTGTTGCTACCTTACCTGGTTCGCATGTGTGGTCTGTCTTATTCTTTTTTATGTTAATTATGCTGGGATTAGATTCAGCTGTAAGTATTCCGTTGACGTATGTACTTACTTTATAACTACTGTTGTGAAGTTTAATAATGTTTGGTGTTCGTTAATTGTTATTGTAACGAAGACAATACACATTTATCTACATCTAAAACATTTTACTGTATTTCCTTGCAGATGGGAGGTTTAGAGTGTGTAATCACTGGTTTAATGGATGAGTTCAGCGTATTCTTTAAATGGAAAAATTCGCGTGAAGTATTTACTTTGGTTGTAATAATAATGTCATTTTCAGTTGCCCTTATCAACGTTACACCGGTAAACATGTATGAAACTTTACGTAATAGAATTGTAATGGTTGTGTTGTTATTTACAGGGAGGAATTTACATGTTCCATTTGTTTGATACGTATTCTGCCGGTATTTCTTTACTGTGCTCTGCATTATTTGAGGCAATCGCCGTGTCTTGGTTCTATGGTGATTAAAAACTTTTCTTTCTCATAAAATTTTAATTTTGATAGTTTTCTTGTCCTGTTGAAGGTTTGGATAAATTTACGCAAGATGTTAAATCAATGCTGGGATCCAGACCAGGTCTCTACTGGAGGATATGTTGGAAATTCATCAGTCCTTGCTTCATTATTGTAAGCCGAATATTATTATGCATTATGATATGTTTATATGCTAGCACTGTATTTGAATGTATTTATTATGATTTGGTATTGACAAAAGATAGACTGCATTGTTTTTAAAGGATAATTTATAGTTAATGTATCGCATGCTTTTATTAAATCACTGGAAAAAGCTTAAAGTTTTTGGGTGATGCACATATATAGTTATGCAGGTACATATGTAGTTACTAATGTTGCTAGTTAGCGAACTTTATTTTTTTTATTTTGGCGATGTAAGTTTAACTGTGTGTAGCTATGAAATCTTATAAGGAGAGATTTTCAACGCCAAAATTTAGAAAAAACTTGAACGTTTGTGTATGTTTGATTTACAGTCAAACATGTTGAGCGAACGGAAACTCTGGTTTCAATCACAACGATTTTAATATTTTAGCATACTACTGATTAATAGCTATACATAAATACAATTATCAGTTAAAATTGTTTTAAATCAAATGTTATTGATTTGTTTAAATTGCAACAAATTAATATTAATTTTTATAACAACTTTAAAGGGATTGAGTTCCCCAAAGTAGCCATCACACAAGTACTAAATAAATTGAATTGAATTCAAGAGGATTAACCATTTATGAACCATTATTGATCGACAGTGACTTTTATTAACATTTTTCGTTTTGGCCATAGTAGACATATCCATACAAAAAGAAAAATAAAAACCGAAATACAGAAATTTTGCTCATTGTGCACGATGGACTATTGTTTGACCATGACTGTCCATAAAAAAACACCTTAAGTAGAAACTCTCTTAATTACGTTCTAATTTTCATCAGGCAGGTTCTAAATGAAATGGTTCCGTAAGCACTTTGTTTGAGGCTTCATTTAATCGTTTTCAGCAATTTGAAAGGAAGTTCTCGGCTGGAAATAAAGATGGCATTAGAGAAAAATCTGTTTCGATGAAAATGGAAATGTGAACAGAGTTAGAATTTTTGGCCGTGTGACGTCCGGTATATTAGTAGAAAAATACCTGGAATTATAAAAGATTTTCAAAGTTGTGACCAAACACATTTTTGTTTAAGAACAAATTTTTGTAATAATTCAATATCAAATTCTAATTTTCTTGCGAGATTGCACCATTTCGTTAGTGCAGTTCGTTGTGGCACCAAAAGTGTTCATTTTATTTTCCTCCCACGTTTCGTGTTCGTCTTATGCTAGATTTAGAATCTACATATGTATTCCGTAGTTGAGCAATAACGCGCCTATATGAAGTCATTTGTGTCACCATCGTTAAGATCGATGAACGGACATGAAAATAATGACTCACAATAAATTATTAGAAGTATGAGGTCATTTGTGTGTCGAGAAAACGGAATCCTTCCCATTATCATTTTTGTGAAAGGACAAACATCATGGAAGCCACATGGCAAGTATCGTATCGATACCAAGCGTGTACTCAAGCATACTTTTAGCAGGCTGGTTTCAAAATTACTTTAAGTTTTCCCGATGTTAGTCTCTGTTAAATCAAGCATCTCAACGTCTGATTCTCATTTTTAGTATACAACAGTATAGCGAATCCACTCATCGGATACTTCTCTGAAAAACAAAAGACTAATCGAAGCTTCTATCTCAGTCTTAGATACATAAGGACGCTCAATGGGGAGCCTGCAGTGCAATAATAAAATATTCAAATGATGGCAGTTCAATTGCAATCTTTTTTTCCAATCCTAACCTACTGCAGCCGATATTTATACCTGCAACAGTAATTCAATTTGTTGTTTACGATGTGAAAGGAAGTTTTTAGTGAGTAGCTTTCTATCTGTAGCTAGTGCTAATAACAGTCTTGCACTAGGAAGCTGAATGTTTCTTCACCACCAGCCACTAGTCATTGTTATATTAAAATGAAGATATGCTCAGTGGCATGAAACTTGTAATACTGAGAATAAGTGTGATCAGGCCAGTAGAAACCTATTCAAAGACAGTAATTGATTAAGTTTCTGTTGCAAATATATACACCTGAACTTTAATCAATTTTTGCTCTCATTAATATCAGGAGTATTTCTTGTAAGTTTTGATTTAACTTTCGCGACTTTTTCTAGCCACGCATGCTTTTAACGTTTTTGGAAAGTCTATTCCAGCAGGGTAAAGCCCATCCATAGCGAGAACTTCTCTAAATCGCCTCAAAGGGGCTCATCTCAATATCTTAAATTGCCACTGAAATCTACCGACCCTTCGCCAATAAAAAACATGTAGGATATAATGGAAAGACAACTTTTGAATTTGACCAATGCTCTGCAATCGCTAGAAGCGCTCTTGCTTTAAAGCAGGTTGCTTGAAACAGCGTGACTCAAGAAGATATCATCCACGTAGTGAAATCAATGCTACGAAGACTGAGGTAGTGTGAAAGTACCATGAGGCGGCGGAAATATCATTAATAAAAATAAAAATTAAACTCGTTTAGACTTTTCTACTTTTTGTTGATTATATTAATTAATTTATTTTAATTTATTTCAAAAAAATTTCTGCTAAATTTTGAAAAAAAAATCGCATTGTTTCTTGCTCTTGCAATTCGCATGGCATGCAGTATATTACAATAAAACGAATGTGTTGCTGAAGCACTAATGTTGTGCTTGTGAAAAAAGGCTTTTGTAATACAAACTTAATATTCTCTGCGCTCTCGTTTCATGAATTGACTATCAAAGCTAGTTTAGAAAATAGGAGAATGCTCAATCTAATTATTTCCAAGCAAAACATGTTTTTACTGAGATTATAAATCTCTAATGTCATTTTTTTTAACCACATTAAAGAATAACTTAACGTTTTTTGTGAGCATAAAAGGTTTTAGTACACTTGACAGTGAACCCGAAAGAAATTACTATAATCCTCTGAAACGTTCATTGAATTATATTCAACTATGTAGATGTTGGGGTGGAAAGCACATAAGAATAAAATTCTATTTATAAACACCATTTAGGCGATGAACGAGGCCGTTTCCCACCGAAATTTCTCCAGAAGTAGATCGGAAGTTATAGGCCGATTTTATGTTATTACCTCTCCCGTTGGTGTATAGATGCGAGATCCGGGTATGTTTCAAATGCTATTCCCTATGCAATTTGGCTTAACGGACAAACTGTGCGTTAATGAAATATGACTTTCGTAAAATATTAACCATCTGAGACACTTTAATTAGAGGCGTGACAGTGGAGCAGTGATAAAAGCTGTATTTCTATGCGATCACTGATGTTCCAACTGTAGTTTTCTTTTTTTGTACAGTCGTCCTGAACAATGGTGTTATCGTTAATTAGTACCTGTATTGACAAAGCATAGCTCTTCTTTGCACTTTAATATTAGCTTATGGAAACATTCTATTCGAAATATTATTTTATCTAAATAATAATGGTATTTATGTAATTTGTGAAATAGTCAAAGTAATGTATATTTCCTTGTTTTCTGCTGAACTGCTGTATCAGTATAATACAAGTTGTATTTGCTTCGTAAAATGTATAAGATATTGGGGCATTGGTATATCATGAGAAAGAAATTTCGAATTTTTAACACCAACACCAAGAACTAGAGGCTTCTTGTAATCTTTGCTGTTGTATTGCATTTTATTGCGCATATTATATGACATGACAGTGCCGAGGCGATTGATATTGGGAGTAAGAGTTGTCCCCGATTTTATTGCACATTACTAGAGGAATAGTAGATATATTTCTACGATTTAAACGAATATTATGTTTTAATTAAATGATACATTTAGCACATTTTAAATGTTCTTACAATAAAATCAGTTTTTCAGTAATTCTAACAATTGAAACTCGCTCAACCCACAAAATATTAAGATTTCTAAAATAGTTACTGGACTCTTGGTATAGAAACCAAAACACTAAAAAAATAACTCGCTTCAACCCGCAAAACACCAAGTGTGTGTACCAAGAGTCCAATAACAACTTTAGAAATCTTAATGTTTTGTAGTCAATGATAGATATATTGTAGTTAATAATCAACCAGCATTCTAACCAAATTTAAGATTTATTTAAAACATTTTCGATTTGTCATTATGAAATTTCCCAGTAAATCTCCGAAGATCTTAAATATTAGCTGTAGGAACATTGGTACATACTGAAAATGTTGCCTTTCAAACATCGACACAACTTTGAGCATGAAGTATCAATCTGGCTATAACAGACATTTATTGGATTTAAATCAGGAGACCTTGGCGACCAATTAGCCCATCTCTCCTAAATACACTCACTAAAAGAACGTTTAATAATGTCGAAGGCTTCCACGACGGAATAGGGATGAGCACCTATGAAGCAGAACTCAAGGATAGGGAGCAGAAACTCAGGAGGACTTGCTGGAACTAAGTGGGAACAAACTACGTGTACTTGTAGGTTTTCCCACAGGGCACTGCTGTCTTGGGGAACACATGACAAGGATAGATTTGAAACACAATAGTGACTGCAGGTTTTGCGGGACGGAAGAATCTGGAAAACTTGATATCCAACTACATGGCTATTGCAGCACTTCGTACCAGTTATTTCGGTAAAGATGTCATTGACGAGGGAAAGATATCCTCTTTGAAACCATCACAGCTATTGCAGTTTATTAAAGCCCGTAGTAATTTTATCGCCAGATTTGTGATGTGTATGACCAAGGAATAATGAGTGAAAGCCGAGCGAGACCATGTATTAATTTTAAAAATGGCCGAACCAGTGTTCACGATGAGTCACGCAGTGGTAGGCCTAGTTTTGTGACAGATGAATTGATGGCGAAAATCAACGAAAAAATCCGTGGAAATCGTAGTTTCACGACAGAACATTTCCTTCAAATTTCAAGGAGTTTAGTTTATGAAATTTTGGCTGATAGACTTTGTTACCACAAATTTTGTTCCAGGTGGGTTCCGCAAATCCTAACGGAAGACCACATAAAAACAGAGACTTGCTGCAGCACTAACATTTCTGGAAAACTACGACAAAAGTGGAGACCATGTTATCGATCGTATCGTAACGGGCGACGGGACTTGGGTAAAGACCGTCAACTGTGAAGCAAAACGGCGGAAACCGAGAAAGTGTCTGCAATCGCTATCAGCAATAAAAATCATGGCTACTGTGTTTTGGGACGCTCAGGGAGTGATTCTCGTTGATTTTCTCGAACGTAGCCAAACAGTCAACTCAGAGAGGTATTGCGAAACACTCTAAAAATGCAGACGCGCGATGAAAAACTTAATGAGAAAGTTTTGTTTTTTTTACGACAATGCTCGTCCACACACGGTCAATCGTACCCAAATGCTCTTGGATGGTTTTGGATAGGAAGTTTCCAATCATCCGCCGTACAGCCTAGATTTGGCGCCGAGCGACTACCACCTGCTCCCAGCGATGAAGACGTGGTTCGCTACGCAATGCTTTGACACTGACGCTGAACTGCATGCCAGTGTAACCCAGTGGTTGAACTCGCAGCCGGTGGATATGCACAAAGATGGTATTGAAAGGCTTGTACCACGCTATGATAAATGTCTTAATTTAAATGGCGATTATGTAGAAAAATAGCATAAGAGTTTACCTTCAAAATGTAACTAATAAACATTGCTTTTTCCTTTCGTTTATTTTTTATTTCAAAACATCTGTTACTTTCTGGACAGCCCTCGTATATAATACAGAATTCAACGTTTCGCCGCTAGCTAACTTCTTTAGCTGAACACTTCCTCGACATAGTCCACAAAATTTGTTTTGATCAGACATCTGTTATAAGGAAGTTGCTAAGGTATTTTTCGCGAAAGATAAAGGAAGCCATCGAGATTCAAGGACATCCCCAGAATCTCAATCGCTACAATGGTTACCTAGTTTGTAATATTTGGAGGCCGGTCCTTCTATGGCCAGTGCTCACTGATGCACTTCGCGTATATACAGTTATGTTTACGGCCACTCCAGTTACCTAAGAAAGAAACAGAAAACGATGGGAGAATCTTCAGATAGATACATACACAATAATCTATCTGTCTCTTTCTTAGTTGACTGGGGTCGCCGTAAACATACGGTATATCCCTACAGAACAGCATTTCCCTGTTTTCGCTTCGTGGTTAACACGTCTAGTTACCATGATCTTTCGATATTCGTTACTCACTAGAAAGTGTCCGCCTCTAGCCTGGTTTACATGTAACCATGACCTTCTGGTACCCTTAACCACTCTTTGTTCCTGTCCACTTTCAAACGAAACGTTAAGTTTTATCTTATACAGGGTGATTCTCAATATATGCGACAAACTTTAAGATCTGATTCCTGAGATTATTTTGATCATAAAAGTTCATATGAGTATATGTCCAAAACGGTTTGGTTTTAAAGTTATACAATGTTTAATAGTAAGTTAACTCATTTAATGTTTTTATTATAAATACAACAAAATAATTAGTAAAAGAAAATTAACTTATACTAACTGTTGAAAATGATCACCCCCAACTATAATACAAGCTTCTATCTTCCGTTGTATTGACTGGCGAGTCCGTTCTAAAATACTAGGGGTATTTCGAATTGTTTGAAAAGCGATTTCTCAGTTCATCGACATTTTCAATGGGAGTCGTATAAAACAAAGATTTAAGGTAACCCCAGAGAAAAAAGTCCAAATAATTTAAGTCTGGAGACCGAGGAGGCCACGGTTGTGGACCTTCCCGTCCTATCCACCGATCTGGATACGTATTGTCCAAAAACTCGCGAGCAACTGAACTAAAATGCGCTGGAGCACCGTCATGCATAAAATACGTTTGTAATCTTAATTGCAACGGAACTTCTTCCAGCAGTAGTGGTAGCTCTTCTTCAAGAAAATTGCGGTATACCTCGCCATTGAACCGCATCGGTAAAAAATGTGGACCTATCAAGCGATCTCCAACAATTCTGGCCCACACATTGACAAAGAATTGATGTTGATGACGGGCATTCACTATTTCGTGCGGATTTTTTTTCGGCCCATATGTGATTATTATGAAAATTAATAATCGCGTTTCTAGAGAAAGTAGCCACGTCGGTGAATAATATTTGAGCCAAATAGGCAGGATTTTGTGCGATTTTGTGTTGTATCCATTGACAAAAAGCCACTCTTTGCGGAAAATCTGCTGGCAAAAGTGCCTGCACCCGTTGAATGTGATATGGATACAAGAGTTGATCTTTTAATATTCTCCAAACTGTGGCCTGTCTAATGTTTAAAGCAAACGCAATTTTTCTGGTGCTTGTAGTAGGACGTTCCTCAATTTCATTTAGTAGAATTTCTTTAACTTGTGGAGTTCTCACTGTAGATGGGTGCCCGTTATCAGTTGTTTGTTTTTTAA